>AWWV01010324.1:0-14360 GCA_001974805.1 Corchorus capsularis
TGCCACGTCAGCACAATTGACGGCTATTCTAACGGAAAGGACCCAATTGCTCAGTTAACTCCACTTCAAGGACTAAATTGCATATTTTTTCACTTGAGGGACCAATTTGCTATGTTCGCTCCACTTGAGGGACCAAATTTGTACTTTTACCGATGAAAGTGCCATGTGATATGCTGATGTGGCAAAATTTTCTTATTTTATATTGATGTTGCATGTCACGTGGCAATTTTTGAATGACATGGCATGTCATGTTAGCATCATAATGGTCCCATCAGGTACTTAACGAATTTTCAGTAATGAAGGGTGCAAAATGTACGCAAAATAAAACATTAGGGTGCGATATGATCTAAATAAAAAAGTTAGGTGTAAAGTGAGAATCCGTATAAATTATTTAGAGTGCATTTTTACATTTAAGCCGTAATAATTTGATGTGTTGACAATCACTGAAGACTCATATTGTTGGTTGCTAGAAAGATACTACTGCTGAAAAGCCAAATACTCATTTCTATCTATACCCATTTTGTCAATAGTCCTCACCTTTGCCAATCATTTTGTGAATCCAAGAGGAAATTTTGAGGAAGCTAACACGAGATAATTGATGCATATATTCATTGACCTATGCCCGACTAACCTAATTTTGGATGGAAATCATCTTCTCCCATCTTGGTACCCTACTCTATGCCCATTTGTTTTCAAGTTTTAGAAAATAATAATAATAAAAGTACTAATTAAACACCAGGTTTAACCCCAAATTAATAACAAATAATTATAAATAAGGATTAGTCCTAAATTTTTAATACATTCCTCATATGATTTTAGAATAAAAATATAAAATTTAATTTAACCAGTCAAATAAGGAATAACACTAGAAACTAAAAAATGACACGTGTCATTACTTAGTGGATGTGACATAATGGGGCACAAAAAATAAGGAAAGAGGACTTTTATCCACACTAACTTTTTCTATTGACTTGATGAACTCTTTATGCTATAAAAATATGTAGAAAGAAAGAAAGAAAGAAAGAAAGAAATCGATAAAAGGAAATGGTTGGTTGCTTTTCCATGGATGATTCTTACTTTCTAAGCCTGTTTCTTTTTCCGAGGCATTTAATTACAGAGAACTTGTTTGGACTTTGGATTAATACTCCCTCTGTCCCATTTTATAAGTCCATTTTAACTATATCATCAAGATTAAGAAAGTTAGTTAGGGCTCAAAATTTTGTGTAGTTTTATATTGTTATTCTATTTTTACCCCTATACTCTTTCCCCCACTCACTCTCTCTCCTCCTACTCACTTTCTTAACTACCCTACCATTTTCAAGGCTAATTTTGGAAACAACTTATAAATATGCATTGGGTTTAGAAAGTGGCCTTATATTTTGGGACAAAAAAAGCTTCTAGAAGGGGACTTATAAAAAGGGACAGAGGGAGTATAATTTTGATAAATTTTACAGAATTAACTCTGCTGCCCCATCACTTTCATGGCAGTCACTTACAATAACCCTTTTTTAGTTTTTTCTACATTTTTGTAAGTATAAATATGATTCATTGCAAAGAACACATAAACACATAAATAAAATTGGTACTTTGGTTGGCTTGCAAGGGTATTTCTATGAGCATGTTACTGATTCAATGAGGAGTTTAATTAGACATAGTGATAGGCATATATATTTTACTTAGTTTCTCATGCTTAATTTGTATAATTTTAATGTCTATCTTGTTTTATTTCTACCTAGTTGCTTTGTTTTTGTCTTATAGGTACTTTTGAAGATTCTAATGATGAAATAGGACAATTCAAGGTGATTTAGTGAACTATTTGGAGAAGCTATTCGGATCTCAGGACTTGACTACGAAATGGATAACAAGGGAATCGGAATTCAAGCAAAGAAGAACAAGCTGAAGTTCCTGATACTTCCCGTGAATGGGGAGGCACCCATGCCGAACCTATCAAGCTTATGGAAGCAAATAACTTTCTGAGACTCCCCGAGAGTGGGGAGGTACCCTTGCCGCACACGGGGAGGCTCCTGGATAGATTGCGAATTTCAGCAGAAAAATCTTATTTGCAGTGGGCTTTACTCCATATTCTTCCTTAGATTATTTACTACCTTTATTGGGCTTAATGGGTCCAAATTTTTCTTAGACTCCTAGTCCCTTTATTAGTTGGATTATTTTATTTTAACATTTCCTTAGCTAATTAGGAATTAGTTGGTTACCCTATATAAAGGCACCTTAGGATAGAAATCGATGGATAGCTTTCTTTTTGCCAGATTGGGAGGCGCTGATTTCTTGGTTATTTAGCAACGATTTCTTCTTCTTCCTCTTGAATAGAAGACTCAAAAATTGGTTCTTTCTCTTATTCTTATGTCTTTGGGTTTTATTAATACTTGTGTTTTTATTCCCAATAACATGAGTAGCTAATTTTCTTGTTTCCAATTCCTTGCTCAAACTAATGGGTTGATTTGTGAGAATTGTTCTTAAATTGAATATTCATCTTAGTATTCTATAATTCCGGATTTATTTTTATGCTTTTATAATTCTTGTTAATTTGGGTGGCCAACTTATTAATTAGGGTTATAAATCTATTGCTAGTTGGAATTCTATATGGTTGGGTTTCACAAGGTAGTAACTAGTTGATTGGGAGTTATTGAAGGGTAACTGGGAATCACTAGGGAATTATAGATGCAAATTGAATGCTTGCCCGTTTTTGGAGTGTTATTTGTGAAGGCTAAAATTCACTATACTTAATGCTGTTGAACCTTGAATTCTTTGTGCGTTTGCCATAGGGTTAGGACCTCAATTAGACTAGTTAATAGCGTTCACTTTAATTAGTATTGTGGTGAATTCATGGGATTTTGATGAATATGTTAACTTCTTTTGTTTCAATGATCAGGTCAACCTAATTAGTCAAGCTTGAGATTGGAAGTCTTCTCATAATTATCTTTCTTCTATTTTAATTACTTGCAATTTAGTTTAATTATTTCAATTTTAGTTCATAGTTTATTTTTAATTAATCAAAACCCCCTGATTTATTTTGTTGCTTAGAAAGTAGTTAGTGAACAATTCCGTGAGGATCGACTTAGACTTGCCCTATCTATTGGAAGATTTAGTAATTTATTTTTGGTGGTAAACGACACCCATCACATGGCACTTTATATATCTCAATGTAAATTGGAGTTGGAAGCTTGTTGAAGGCAGGCAAAAGTTGGATAGGCATTAGGCAAGGATTTGAATATCAGCCGCTTGGATAATTTCTATTTGATGCTAGCGACCTTAATTCAAAACCATATCCCAAGCCATGGATCATGCATTGAGGAGCAAGCCAGAACACACTCATGGATAATGACCCTTTTTTCCCTCTTTTATAGTCTCCTTCTCAACAGCTTTTTGCCTTTTCATTTCAACGCAAGCTGCAGTAATCATGGATGGTGTGGAAAATACCATGCCAATTGCCTATTGCCTATATCCTTGGTAGGATACTTATGCCTCTTTCGTTACCGGTAACTATCCTTACAAGGGGACAAGTATCTTCTCATATATGGTGATTGATACCATCATTCCAATAGCAACTATTATACTAAATGGATGCTGGTGGGATTGGATTATGCTATTATACTTCTGTCAACAACAATTTGAACATTCTAATCATGAAACTTAATTATGGTGAACATGCTTACATTGCCTAAGCCGATTGTATGACATTGAAGCCTGAAATTTATGTACCAAAAATTTAACTGTCATTGAAGCTATATCGATGATGCAAATTTGCATTTCTCAAATGAATTTTCGATATGGCATGATATAATTACCTGATGTATCAAGACAATGGAAGGAGTCATTCCGGGCACAATATTTGACCTATATGATTGATACCTGCAAATTTCATAACCAGCAAGAAACTGCTTTTGATCTTAAATACTAAAATTTTTTATATTAATTAACATATGTAATTATACCAACTTCTTAATCAAACAGAAAATCTTGTTTGAAACTTCATAAAGATATCATTAGTATTTTACAATGATTAGCAGCTCAAATAACCATGGTGATAATGGTTTCATCATTCATAAACCAATCCAGGTGAATGAATAATTGAATATATAGTTTGAACAAAAAAAGAATAATTGAATATATAGCAGTTCAAAATATATAAAGAGTAGGTTGGTCCACATAATTTTGGAGTCCTAACTTGTAATAATTTTTAAAATTGAGTCCTTAAATGAGTGATTCCTAAATGTTAGGTCTTGGTTTGAGCATATGGCCAAAAGAGGTAAAGGAGAAAAAGTCATTAATAACCGCCCTTGGATCTGGTTTGGTTGTTTTGCCCCATGACCCGTCCCATCGCTTCTCACGCTATCTTCTCTTTGTTTAAAAGCAAACTGCTCGTCGCTGCAGTTGGAGTTGAACCGTTTGAACTTTGAAGGCTAGCTTCCTTTCTTGTGGTCAAAAAAAGAACTTTGAAGGCTAGCTCTTCCCTTTATTTTCGAAAATATCTAACTGTTCATTGCCGTGGCCCAGATCATAATTCTTCAAATCAAGGCCAGAGGTACTCTAAAATAATCTATTCAAGTCTTTTTGGTGGTTAAATTATGTTGATTCGAGGTTTTTGTTCGTTAGAAATTAGATGCTTGAATCCCCACAGATGCTTTCTGAGACCTTTACTTATGCACTAAAACACCTTTAATTATGTTAATTCAAGGTTTATTGCAATTGCTTCCAGATTAGGGCTTTTAGCTTCGGTGCCTTGAACAAGTGATTTCTTTTTATCTTCTGTCCAAACATTCCTTTGTTTATATATATACCATGCTATCTGCGTTTTTTCTATTTTCTATTTTGCTATATGCGAATTACTGTGGAAATCAATTCGCCATTAAAGAAATAACAAAATACTCACTACTACTTAATATCAATTGAGAAATTAGGAATTATTGGAATCCTATAATATTTCCTTGCAAATATGCTGCCAATTGAAGGACCAAACCACTAAGATGTTTTTATGTTAGTATGTTGAATTTTTTTTTCCCAAAATTGTTCACCTTTGTTATAAGATTGCTACTGATTGGGCATTATTTATACTCTCACCTGAAACTGTTTGCATCTGCCTATGTTTTTTCAGGCTGAGGTCAACATGGCTTCCCCTGTCTCTCCCCCGCTCAAAAAAGTAGCTTTGAATGATGAAATGATGAACAATTGCTTATTGGAAGTTTTAGATTGGGTGAACTATGTATTTGCATTCTGCATAGCTTCATTCGTTTTTGGATCTCTTTGGTGTGACATGATAGCTTCTAAATTGGAAAAGCAGCATAATAATGAAGATTTTGGTAAGTCCTCCATTATATGTTATGGCATATTTTTTGTTTGCTACCTCATTGGTACAGTCGCAATATTTATTATGAAAAGCCCCAAGGATGTGATTCGGAAGATAGCCTCCGATGATAGTCACAGATTTGAAGGCTCCCAAAATAATTTTATTGTTCAGTCGACTTGGTTTACTGCTTCTGTATCTTGGTGCTCCTTGTTCTTGGCTGGAATGCTATTGTGGCTACTGAATGATGTCGCTGACATGATCGTAAAGTATAAAAGCGGTGTTCTATTTTCACGGTTGATCTACACTGCTCCTTATTCCTTGGCTGTAACTAGTTTCCTTTCACTGGCTGTTGTGTTTGGGTTCAAGACATACTATCTTAGAATTCATCAAATGCCTATTTCTGGTTAAGGCAGTGGCGTTCTAGACTTTTAGGACCTGCATTTTTCGTATATTATGTTTTAGATGTTGGAACCTGCTGACTTTGCTTGTAATCTAGTACTGTAATAATATATATGAATTTGGAATATCTCCTTGCATGTATACTAATATCCTGTCCTTGCTTAGAATTGTTGACTTATTTCTTTTTTGGAACCCGTCTCAGAGTTGTATCTTACATGATGATAATGAATTACAAGGCATAAAATTTGTAGTGTGGGAAAACTTAGGCGAATTCTTCATTAATTATAACATTCCTACTCAACATATTTGGGTGATTTGATTTTTATGAGCTATCTAAATACTTGGATTCTTGACAAATTCTATAAGTATTCTATAATGCCCTCCATCTTTTTGAGCCTTAATTAATTAGATTGTGTCCAAGTTTTGGAAAATGTACTTGTGTTGACAAATTTTAGAAGCTGTAATCATAACAGTAAGTGATGTGCATATACAAGTGATCTCCAATCTCCATTCTCATCTAATCTGCAGGTAGGTAAGTGCAATATCCATCAAAGTGATTGAAAACAAAGCTACCCTCTCTTTCATAAGAGGATCTTCAAGGGAACTTAGGTGTCGTTTGGCATCGTTTCCGTTTTTTTGTTTTTCCGTTTTTGTTTCATTTTTGTTTTGTTTTTGTTACGTTGTTGTTTTTTGAAAATAGAAAACATGTTTGGATACATAAAATTGTTGTATGTTTTAAAAAATTAAAAACACAAAACATGTTTGTTTTGACACAAAATTGTTGTAAATAATTTCTACTTTCATTATATTTAATATAATTTCCATCCTTTAATATACCAACCAAAGAGAATGGGCAAATTTACCCAATTAAAAAAGCACATCCCCTTGTAAGATTGCCCAGCAACCCAATATGCAGCTCTGTTAGTTGTTCTATGAACCAAACTCCATTTAACTTCTTCGAAAGACTTCTCAATGTCTCTGGCCTCAGTTAAAATCGCCAAAGTCCTCCAATTCTATAACTCTTTATTACCAGACATTTCCCTGTACAAATTTTCAAATCAGTTTCCATCACTATTTTCCTCATACCATTTTGTTTTGCCATTAACAGCCCATTTTTAACTGCAATAGCCTCTGCTTATATGCTACTATTTACACTTATCTGATCTCCCCTGCCCTCAATAATTGATCCTGAGCTATCCCTTGCAATAATACCATATATGCAGCAGAACCATATACTTCATTGTATTAAGTAATAATAAAAAGACAAAAAATTTACCTAAAAAAACAAAATTGTGTGAAATTTATACTCCATTACTTAAAAGAATTCATATAAAAAATTAAAGAAATTTGAGGATGAAACAAATCCAGCAAGTTGATGTCGAAATAAAGAACAGATGACTTCAGTAAACCGAATATAAGTACCACGTATCCAAATCTGTATAGAAAAAAATAACTTGAAAAACACAGGAATCAAAAAACAAAACGGACCAACAAAAAAATGGTCTGAGATGAAATTAGGACCAGTGCCAAGCAAAGCCGTATCCAAGCCCAAAATTGCAAGAGCGGCGCTGTATCGAGGTCAAACAGTGGCAGAATCAATTCGAAAGAGTCGCAAGAGATTGAACGATGAATCTAGCAGCGAAATATCAAATGAAGATAGACAAAGAGAATGAGGCATAGAATGGAGGCGCAAAATTGGGGACAGAACTCAAAAGGAGTAGTTGAAATCGGAACGAACCCTAATTCTATGCTTGAGAGTTGGGAGAGGCAGAAAGCGTCGACCGAGAAAAGAAAGATAAATGGAATAAAATAGGCTGAGATGCGTTAATCAGGAATCGAAGGATAGACTTCATTAATAAATTACTGTTCATCCGCGTCTTTTATGTTGCGGAAACGTTTCGGAAAATCACGGAAACAACAAATTTCTGCTTCCACAAATTTCGGAAACATGGCTGTTGTTTCCAAAATTTTGTAAAACAAAAACATTCAACCAAACATGTTTTATTTTATTGTGTTTTGTTTTTAAAAACTGAAGATGGCAACAAAAAAACAAAAATGGCAACAATGCCAAACGGACTCAAGTTTACATTTCTCTGTTTTAGTTAGTTTGAAAGATCCTGCTACTGCTACTATACAGCTAATCATAATAAGATTTGTATCTATCTATATATGGGATTGTGTGAGTGAAACTTTATCAAGTAAATGTTTTTTTATGGATAAAGCAGTTCAACCATTGTGAAGCTTAACAAACTACTTGTTTGCCCTTGTATTATCCAAAATCTGATTTTCCATATATTGTACAAGCGTGTTCAGTGTTGGTTTTCCACGTGTCCTTTTTCTTCCAACTCAGATCATTCTTCTCCGATCCTAAGCAGATATCTTGGATCACTGTCCAATATTTTTACCAAATAAAGTGATCAAAATCACGGTGGATCTTCTACTAATCATCCCATATACTAAACACAAAAATACTTGGTAAAGATATGGGATACTAAAAAAACTAATTTATCAAGTAAATCTTTTTAAGGATAATAAAAAACAGATGTGTGATGCGTGTAACAAACTCTCCTCCTTATGTCATCCAAAATCTAACTTTCCATCAACCAAAAGGGTTGTAGTAGTACTGTTGCCCTAACCTCTCCTTGTTCTTCCAAACAGGTATGGTGGTTAATGTTTTGTAAATTATGGGTGTTGTTCATAAGACATTGCTATGAAATTAATTAGTTTATATATATATATGTGTGTGTGTGTGTGTGTGTGTGTTGATTTTCACATTTTTAATTCCCTGATTAATGTTTTGTAGTAGTAGTATAGAATGAATTTTAGTCTCGCTTGTCACCTGGAAGTGAATTAATAGTTTGAATGTTATGTACCTTCCTATATATACAATATATATATAGGTGGAGGACAAGATTATATATATATGGCGGTGAAAAATGCAGATTCAAATGATGAAATGAAGAAGAAAAGCGCAAAGGAATTTGACGAGTGGATAAATTATATAACATCGTGCTGCGTATTATCGATGGATCTTGGACTTGTTTGGTTTGGCATGAAATATGCAGAACTAATGGAACAGAAGCCGTGTGAGAATAAAAATTTTAGTACGTCAAACAAGATAGGTTTTGGAATTGGTATAGGGTTTGCCTTCCTTTTGACAATGAAAGCGTTTATTATGGGCCCAAACGATGAGATTAGATTCGGAAGATAGCTTGGGGTTGTGGTGGTGACACTGACACAGACAGAGCTGGAAAAAATGATGATGGTCTACTACTTGTTCATTCGACAGGGTTTAGTGCTGTTGTATGCTGTTGCTCTTTGTTTTTCACTGGAATATTCTTGTGGCTAGGGAATGGTGTTGCGGAAATGGTGGGCAAGTACAGGTCGGAATATTTATGGGTGCCTTACGCTGCTCATTATTCCTTAGGTTTCTTCACTTTCCTCTCCACCGCCGTCGTGTGTGGCATCAGGACTTACAATCTTATCAGAACCCGTCGCCAAATGCCCGCCGCAGTAATATGTGCTTCTGTTTAACTTTTCCTTAGTTTAATTTCCTCTAAGCATAACACATATCTCGTCATGTTTTGAATAATTCATTACTTAATTAGTATTCATCTAATTGATGAAGAAGTGAACCAACCTTTGTCAAATTCATAATTAAGCCAAGAAAATTCTCTAAAAAAGGCATTATTGGCTAAGTGTTTCTGGTGATATAATTCTTAAGAAACATAAGTCTCATCTGTATAACAACTTGCTCAGATTTGAGTCTTATTTGATTTTAAAGAAATTGCTAAAGTGCATGAGCTTTATTTATGCAAAACAATCACAAGAATTTGTAACTTTATAATTTCCGCTTGCTAAAATGCTATAGCCAGTAGGAGCACAATTAATGTGTAAATTGGATTGTTGCATGGGTGGGTTTTCAGTCAAATCTCCCCTTTTTAAAACGAAATCTAATGAAGTTTGTAGGTAGATGATGTGGCATGCCACGTGTGCCACAGCAGTGTTAAACTTCCATGTGGTACGTTAGTGACTAAACTTAATTAATTGTCCCATTGTCAAGAGGAATTTCCACATGGCATGCCACATCAATGGTCTAACTTGTTTAAGTGGATTTCAATGCCATGTGGAATTTCAAAGTGACTTGCCCCATTACTGAGTGACTCCAATGGTTCTGGGTAGGAAATGGGTCATTTGACCAAAACTATCAAATTTAAGGGCTTATTTAGACTAAAAAAAGTTCGAGGGCCTATATAACACCTTTAACCAAGTTCGAGGGTCCAAAAGCACAATAAGCCGTTTTAGTTTGTTTAAAAAGATTATATGCTAAGAAATATCTAATCAGTTACATGTATATAATATTTATGCATGACTATTTTTTTTTTTAATCATATATGTAAAGATATGGGATTGTAACGACTTTGCCGGTTTCCCCTGATATTATCCAAAATCTGATTTTTCATCTATCTACCAAGTGGCCCTGATCTCGTCTTGTTCTTCCAACTCAGACTACTTATGTCATCTTTGGTGTTTTATTCATTAGAAATTGCTATGAAATTTAGGTTTGTATATGTTCATTATCAACCTTTTCCTAATCTTTCAAATACTGCAGTAATTTTTTTAGTCTGATCACGTTGAGGACAACTTTATATATAATATATGGCTTCTCGTGTGGTCTCGTCCCCGGTGCAAGAAAAGCTTAGAGCAGATTCAAATGACAAAACGAAGAAGAAAAGCTTAGAGCAGGAGTGGATAGTTTGTGTAATAACATTCTGCGGCCAGTCTGTCATGTTTGGATTGTCTTGGTTTTTCTTGAAAGGAAAAGAATTGGAAAAACAGCAAAAGAATGAAGATTTTGGTACATTATCCAGGATAGGTTATGGCATGGGTTATGCCGCTTACCTCTCTTGTATAATCGGAGCATTGATTATGAAAAGCCCGAATAATGTGATTCGGAAGATAGCTTCGGGTGCTGACAGAGCTGAGGACATTGAAAAAGACTATGCTGTTCATTCCACTTGGTTCAGTGCTTTTCTGTGTTGCTTCTCTTTGTTTTGGGCTGGATCATCATTTTGGCTACTGAATGATGTTACGGAAATTGTGGTCAAGTACAACACCAAGGCGGATCTTGATCGACTTGTAGGGGTTTATTTTTACACTGCTCCTTATTCCTTAGGTTTTACCACTTTCCTCTCCATGGCTATTGTGTGTGTCTTCAGGACATACAATCTTATTCTTATCAATAGTCGTCAAATGTTGCCTGTGTCTAATTCTGATTAAGGCAGGCATTACAATTTCTGAGTTTGATCCTCTGCTGTTGCTAGTATAAGACTTTTTCATGTTTCCTGCCATGTTATGGGATTTTGGAACCTGCACATTACTGTTTGAATAAATTCATCATTGGTATTTTTGCCTTATCCATGTTTCTCTTGTGTTGTGTGAGGATAATAAAACTGGTAAGAAACAGAGGACTCGCAATTAAAATGAATCAAAATGAAAAGAGTTCAAATTTGTTAGATGCTGTAAAGTGGCATAAATCATGTTACAATGTGGATTGTTTCTATCCTCTACTGAAAAAACATAAAGCCTGTTGTCCAACTCAATCCAACTACAGCCTGGATCCTTTTTCACTTCCAAGTCCTTCAACCTCTTCCTTACATTCATCTTTTCTCCCCATTTTCCGAGCACCGCGTATATGTTTGATAGAATTACATAAGCAGAAGTAGGCTTTGGATTCATGTTGAACATTTTCTCTGCCACCCTCTCACCAACTTCCATGTCCATCCAAAACCAACAAGAATTCAGTAAAGCTCCCCAGACAACCCCGTCTGCTTCAACCGGCATATTTTTAATAAACTCCTCTGCTTCTTGAAGATAACCTGCACGACCAAGAAGATCAACCACGCATGCATAGTGTTCTAAGGTTGGGACTACACCATAGCATTTTTCCATTGACCTGAATAATTTCATCCCTTCATTGACGAGCCCAGCACGACCACAGGCTGATAGAATCCCGACAAAAGTAGCACCATTAGGGGCCACTCCTTTTTCCAACATCTGCTCAAAGAGTAAGATAGCTTGAGAGCCAGGTCCATGGTGCGCGTATGCGTTAATCAGAGCTGTCCATGCTGCCACATTAGGTGAAGAGATGCTAGAAAATGATTTATAAGCATCAGTCATGTTGCCACATTTCGAGTACATATCTATGAGGGATGTTCCAACATAAACATTAGACTGAAATGGGGTTTTCATCAAGTGCGCGTGTAGTAATTGTCCTTGTAGAAGAGATCTCAGGCATGAACACGCATGAAAGAGAACCGAGAATGTTGATCTTGTACGCTCTATTTGTACTCTGCACATGGTAATATACAGCTTTAAAGCCTCTTTGTATTGCTCATTTTGAATATACCCAGACATCATTGAATTCCACGTCACAGTGTTTCTTTCTCCTTGTGTTTCTTCAAACAGCTTTAAAGCTTTATCAATCTCCCCAGTCCTTGAATAAACAGAAATCATTGTGTTGGTAGAAACTATTGTTCTTTGAGCCATCTCTTCAAATAATCTTTTTGAATCTTCAGCTCTGCCACAAGCTGCATACCCTTTAATCATCAGATTATATGAAACCGCACTTACCTCATCCAATCTATTAAAAATCAGTTCTGCATCTTCAACCCTACCCAATGACATAAGCCCACTGATAATTGAATTTGAAGTATTCAAACAGGGATCTTTTACTCCATAATAGACTTTCTTAGCATCATCAAGAGCTTCACAACTACAATAAAATTCAACCAATGCACCAGCAATTGGTTGATCAAATTCAAACCCATATTTGATCAAAATCCCATGAACAAGCCTCCCTTCGCATAAATCACCCAGTCTGCTACAAGCCCTTATAAGAGAATCCAAAGTGAACTCATTAGGCTTTACCTCACTACCGCCTCTCATCCACCAAAACAACTCTAAAGCCTTCTCGCAACCCTCTTCACTCTTTGCATATCCCGATATCAATGTAGTCCAAGCCACAACATCCTGTTTAGGCATCTTCATAAATACATCAAGAGCCTCCCTCATCATATTACACTCAACATAACCCGCAATCATCAAGTTCCACAACAACTCATTCTTCTCATGCAACTCATCAAAAACCCGCTTCCCTTCTTCAATCTCAAAACAAGTCGCATAAAAGTATAACAAAGCACTTCCAACAAGCTCAAAACTCTCACACCCAGATTTAATAACGATACAATGAATCTGTTTTCCATCAGTTAAAGATTGCAGGCGCCCACATACGCTTAATGCAGTTGAATAAGTGGACTCATTGAACTTTATATCGCTTCGATGCATTGATGAAAGCAAATCAAGCGACTCATTCAATTTCCCCCACTTTGAGTAACCGGAAATCATGGTGTTCCATGACACAACTGTTCTCATTGGCATTTCATCAAACAGATTCCGCGCCATGTTTAACTGTCCGCTCTTCACCAACTTATTAATAGAAATGTTTGTAGATATAATTTGATGAGTTGGGTTCAATTTCAAGAAATTCTTCCATCTGTTATGTATCCATTTTGCCGGTAAAATGCTTCTTAACGGCATTTCAAAATTGGAGCAGAGGGAGAAAGATTTTGGAAGTAAAACGCAGCGTTTGTCTTCCCACACTAGCGGGTCACTGCTTTATTTTCATGCATTACTTTTTTATTTTGGTTTGAGATCACAAACATATATGGTGTGCTGTAGTGTTTGTATAAAAGCAGCGTCGTTTTATATGCTTTCCTCTCTGTATCCAACGGGATTGCCACGTGTATTGAGATTAAGTACTATATAGTAGTGCCTTTCTAAAAAAAACAAAACAAAAGAGTAACAGTAGCACCTCACTTTGTTTCGGGATAGGAATTTTTATAAAGTTAATTGATTAATTAAATTCTTTTTCTTATTATGTTGCCAAAAAAATTTCTTTTTCTTATTATGACTATATTATAATAATAATATTTTGAAAAATAATGAAGATTTTATCTAAGATATTATAAAAAAACATAAAGAAAAAAAACTTTATCTATACAATATTAAAAAGTACGTTCAGCTGTAAAACTTTTGAATCGCCCATTATACCCTTATTTGTTAAACATATTTCTAAAATGTCATTGTATAATTAATATTTTAATTCATTAATTAATATGTTATATAATTTTTTTTTATTTTAGACAAACTCTTAACCAATTTTAATCTCAACCAAACTCGCAATTTTAATCTCAACCAACTTCTTCAAGATTACTTACAAAATTATTATCAAAATTGTTAATATATTAGATTAAATTAATATATCCACTTAACTCGTAATATTAATATATAATTGGAATTGGACTAAGAAAACCTGTAATATATAATTTGAATTGGACTAATAAAATTCAACCCTTAATATATAATTGGAATTGGACTAAAAAAATTCAATTTGATTACTTATACACAAAATGGATTAAATTTTAATATAGATAAAATTTTATGATCACTGTACTTTTCATTTTTTGTCTTCTTATAAAATTAAATCTACTTATCTATATATATATATATATATATATAATTTTCCTCATCAAAACCCATCTTCTCTGTCTCTCTCTAACCGTAAGTTAACTCATTTTCTTTTTTTTTTTCTTTT
>AWWV01010325.1:0-189634 GCA_001974805.1 Corchorus capsularis
CTTTTTTTCATTTTGTTAGCTGTTCTTCTTTGTACTTAATTTTCTCTCTTTTATTTTAGTTTATTATTCAAAAAGTTGGATTCCACCCAAGAAAAGGTACCCTTTTTACCAATTCTCAATTTACATTCAATAATGAGTAATTTTTTTGTGATTTCAATGATTAAATTGTTGTATTTAAAAATGGGTTATTATTAAGAATATGAAAAATTAATGATTAATTTAACATGGATTGACGTAGATTTTTCTCAGCTTGAACCTACTCAGGAATTGTTGTTGCCCTTGCAGCCTACATTTCTTATTACATGTTCTCTTCCTTGGAACTGCATCTTTCTGTCTTTGTGTATTCTTTATGTTCATAACCATTAAGAATAGGCTTTTCCAATTCGCAAGCATGTTAAGTAGTAATCTTATATGATTCGTTAATTAACTTTTTAATCTTAAATTTGTATCTGTATTATTTACCTAATTGTCTCTATTTTTAATTGTCTCTATTTATAATGACACGACCATTAATTTCAAATGAATTTTTTTTGGTGAAAAAATGAATTTTCAAGGGACAAGAAAGAAACTTTGTGAGAAGTATATGTGATGTGTGTGATTAATTTTTGAGTTGGTAACCGTGAGGGTAGGATCCTTGCTTTGATCTGATGAAGGCTTTTTGATTTGAAGAAGGATACTTCAAGCCTGATAGCCTATACTATTTGGGGGGGTTTCTTTTTTCTTCCTTTGCAAACTATTTTTAAAAAACATTTTTGAGACCAAGTCTTGAAGATTGATGAAAACAATTTGGTGGGGTAATTACAAGTTACATACCCTATTCAAATTAAATCTCACCAACAATAATGTTATGAATCAAATAAAATTTCGAATTCACAGTTTTTTACCAAGATTCCTACCTGAATACAAGGCTGCAATTGCAATTTACTTTAACATATACTAACTATGCTTTCACTGCTGATTAATACTTATTATTTGTTTTGTTGATTATTATTATATCAAAGAAAATTAAAAAATTTTGCTCATATGCGTTCTTCCACGTGCAAAGCACGTGAAGGTGAAAACTAGTTTTTTAAAA
Source organism: Corchorus capsularis (assembly GCA_001974805.1). Taxonomy (NCBI): domain Eukaryota; kingdom Viridiplantae; phylum Streptophyta; class Magnoliopsida; order Malvales; family Malvaceae; genus Corchorus; species Corchorus capsularis. The sequence goes on from AWWV01010325.1 coordinate 1,076, forward strand.
AGAAAGAACATAAAATAAAATTAAAAATGGGATGGAGGAATAATTTTGTTGATTAGTTTTTTTTTTTTTGCACCAAGTAAGATGTTGATTAGTTTTTTTATTTTGAATTATAAAGAAAAAGTTAAGAATAATAATAATAAAATTAAATGAAACAATAATGAAAAAAATCAACATAAAACGACTGACATCTTCACATAAGCCAAATGGCTCTCCCAAGATGGTTTAACAAATAACTTAAATTTATTTAATTATATAATTATTAATTATATTAAGCATAGATTACATATTGAAAGATAGAGTAATATTTAAACTGATTGGTCAATATGAAAAGCAATCTTTGCCAATAAAGGTGAGAATGTAAACAAATTCTTCAAAAATACATTTGTTAGAAGAGTCTTAACTGTTTTCGATTTAGAAAGAACCTCAAATCAATAAGAGGTGGACTTACTTGATGGATATAGAGGGTGAAATTTCATCCATATCCATAATCTTTAATTCTACTTCCACTTTAAATCCTAATTAACTTTTGATTTGTTCCATTTGAATCTCCAACTTTTTAATGCGATTTTATTTCCATCTTTTTATCATATTATTATATTATTCTATTAATAATTGATTTTTTTATCAAGTATAATTGAATTTTTTTTTCATGTGAAATATTAACAAATTAATATCAAAATGAAACTATTTTAGTAAGCTTGAAATTAAGATGCAAAGAATTAAAGTGGAACTAAAATAAAAGATTTGGGACTTTTAGAGAGGAATTTACTTTGAATACCTTTTACATTTTCTTTTTGGGGTCATATCTAGTAGTACTATGATCTACTATTGAAGGGTATGCATCATGCATGTGACTTCACGTGAACATATCTTATCATGGCGAATATCATTCAATGCTCACCGAACATTAAATTGACATTTGTTTTTGAAAATTGCGTATCTACCGTCCGTATAATTTAGCAAACTGCATAAAGATAAACGTGATAGTTCATAGTTGACATATGTCGTTATATATCTTTATTATTAAAAGGAAAATACATTATTAATTACTCCGTTTGTAAAAAATAATATATGTGTCAATTTTTAATTCGTTCGTAAACTCTAAAAACTTTATTTTCAGTCCGAGGCTCCGAGCTATAAAATGTCAAGAAGCGATCATTATATATTGATGTTAGGGGAAAACTACAAGTATTTATGATGTGTATTCAAGAATAATACTTGCACTTTTTTACTTTAAATTTGCATATCTCCGAAGTCCAAATCATGAGTACTTGTAATCTCTTTCTTGACGTTATTATAACTTTAATAATAAGTATTTTTTTTTCAACCTAAATACTATTCTCAAGTGGTTCAGTATGTCGGCATGTTCAAATCTCTCATTGTCGAATATTAAACTTTATGTTGTATTTTCGAGTGGAAAGCTTGATGCATTTTTGGTGTTATTCTATATTCAAATCTTATGAATAAAAAAAATATTAATAAAGTAATTATCTCAAAAAAGAATGTTAAGAAAATAATTGCTTGTATATAGAATTCAACTCAACTCAACTCCAAATTACTGAGAATTTAATTTAAAAAGTGAAAGGCTAGTGCTTGACAAAAAATAAAAGAACTTTACTTGTATTTTCAAGTGAAATAAGATTTTGAGTTTGAATCTTATGAATTAAGGAAAAAATATGTTAAAAAAGTTTTCTCATATTTAGAATTCAAATCAATTAGAAATTGAAAACCTAGCTAGCTAGGCCAGAGCTCGACAAAACACAGGGAATTTGCAGAGGAGGTCGATGCCACCATATATTGAAAGGTACATGATGTGGCATAATAAAAGCCATTAGAACAAATATTCACCGAGTTTTCCCTAGGACTAGAATCTATTTTTGCTACACTAAAAAAAGAAGATATTTTTGCCAAAAAAAAAAAAAAAAGAAGATATTTTGCAAGGTAATGTTTTTTTGGGGGAGTAAAAGTGCAAGGTAATATATAGTACTAATTAGAAATTTCATTCGGTTCATCTGCAGGTTTTTCTTTTTCGTTCAAAGGTTCATCTGCATTCTGCAGTTTTGCCTTTAGAAAAGCAACCAAATTTTAGGTTAAATGTGATGCAACATATCAAGAGGCACATTACTGTCTCGACAGAGACGACGAAAGTACAAAAGCATGGCCCATATGCCATAACACTTATTGCTTTCATAAAAGCTATATATATATATATTATAGAGATAAAATTAATGAGTCAATTACCTAAGTAGGATTTTTATTAAAAAAATGAAAAAAAATATTTTGTTTGGTTTGGGGGATGGTTTATACATAGATTCCTTTAAGACTTTTACTTCCATTCCTGATTTTGTTTTTGATTCTGTTATGAATGATTGTAAGGGCCTCACTATGCCCAGACTTGTTAAACTTTAATTAATCCATCGTTCTTTCCTATCAAAAAAAAAAAAAGGAAAATTAGAGAAACGCTCTGTTCTACCAAAAGAAAGAAAAAAAGAAAAGAGAAGTTTTGGTAAAAAGTTTTTCATAAATAAAAAAATTATATGTATATATTTATCATAAAGAGTATAACTATTCAAATCCGTTCTTCTTTTTTCTTTTCTCAATTTAATTGTGTGGAAATAATTAGTTTTAAAAATGAGTGGGGGAAATTCATTCATACATGTTTAAATCTGTCGTCCCTACCTTCTTATGAAAACCAGAAGAGTACTATTCACTATTCAGGAAAGATACCTTGATTGTAAGTTTTTTTTTTTTTTTTGTTGAAATGATTGTAAGTTGTTACCCCACAAGCTGGGTCACATGATTCATTAAATTTGAAAAGTATATATCGCTTTAACAATAGGGAGAGACTAATTAAGTATCTAAGATTTGCACTTAAGAATACCACTTACTACGAATATAAGGGATATTTAAGTGTTTTGATGTTAAGAATATAGTTTTCAGTTGTTTGGAGACTTGCAAATTTAAATTAAAAAAGTGTAAGTGGTTTTTCTAAGTGCAAATCTTGAGTACTTATAACGTTTCCCTTAATAATATTTTTTTTCTAACCTTTTATGTAAGAATGGAACAGTCGACATTTTTTTTGTTGAAAAAAAGGAACCATTCACAAATAGAAATTAAGTCTTGACAAGTAGGGGTATAGTAAAGGCCCATATCACATCCATCCATAAATGTGTTCATTACAAAAGGAGGCATTTCCTCAAATGACCTAAAATCACCATTCATATTTCTAGCATAGTTTGCTAACAATCAACAACTCAATTGGCTTCCCTATATATGGTTGTGAGTAATCTTGCAGTTAGAAAAGTCTTGCATCAAATACCTGCAGCAATCATAGATTCCAAATAGTGATGAATAGAGGTAGCATTTGTGACCAAATGTAATACACATTTAGAATCAACACAAATCAGAAGCTTTGAAATGCTTAGTGATTTAGCCATAATTAGCACATCTCTAAGGCCCCAAAATTATGCTCGAAAACAATGATCTTAGTGATTTAGCCATAATGATTGCCTTCAAAACACCCTTCATTCTATTAGCAATGATCTCAATGACCAATTTGTAGCAAGTGTTAATTTCCTAAGCTAATAGGTCTATACAATTACCAACAAGGGATTTGATCAAGTGGTAAGCGGCTTTTTCCAACTTAAGCAGGTCTCAGGTTCGAGACCTAGCGTACGCAGTTACCCTTGTTGGGAGACTCACTCACCATAACCAGGTGTGTTACGCGGGTCGGATCCGGATTAGCCAGGGCCAAGCCCTGGATACCGGATGGGATACCAAAAAAAAAAAAGGGTCTATACAATCTGATGGATTCATGGTTGTTAGTCTTAGGAACAAGAGCAATCAGAAACATTTTGCAATGATCATCAAGCATAATTTTAGTATGGAAGATTTTTTTGGATTTCCTCACAAAGACTACTCTTGACATCTCCAATGCCGGAAGAAACCAACATGCAAGCCAGCCATTAGGCCCAGGAGGCTTAAAATGTTTCATATCCCAAAGAGCCTCTTTGATCTCATTCAAGTTAGGAACAACAATAAGAGAACTATGAATGTCATATTCCTCAATGGAGTTGAAATTAAAATCAGATTTAACAAGATAGAGTTCACACGACACATTGGATGTCTAATTTACAACTTTATTTACTTATTTTTACTTTGATTTTTTGGTGAAATAGGAATTAAAAAAACTATATATAGTATATATGATGAAAGCATTAATAAGTTAATAAAATTGAATAACAAATTCCAACCAAAAAATTGACTAATAAATAGTAATTACATAAGAAATACCAATATTTTTCATTTCAACAAACAAAACAATGCAACAATAGTATCTACATAGCTCTAAAAGGAAAGGTCCACAGGAAAACGTACAATTTCCTCATTGTCATTGTGCGTCTTCTTTTCTCTTTCTTTCCAAAAGAAGAAGGAAATTAATTCAGCCAGGACATGTGTAGGGGCCACCCGAACAGTAACCTAAAGAATAAGTGAAGAACAGCTAAATAGCTAATTAAGGTTAAAATTTTGAGATTTTATATTTTGGAAAAAGAAAAATAAAGAAAATAGAAAACAAAAAAGAAGAATAATTGCATGACTCTTTTTTTTTTGAAGGAAAAATAACTAATTTTCATTCATATAAGATGAAAGTACAAAATAACTGATTTTACAATAATTTTAGAAATATCATCTTTCATTACATCAAATTTCAGTAAAACCTCATAATAATCGATTAAATTTTGCACATGAAGAACTGGATCTTCCTTGAAAATCCAAAACATCTGTCGTGAATCATGTTGATGTCTCACTGTCACGTCCATCACCCCCTCATTGTCGCTTGTTCTTCCAAACAAAAAGCTTTGATCAACGATGATCAAGTGATTGATTCGACGCACAGATCTCTTCCTTGGCACCCAAAAGAAAAGAATTACCACGATTTTACCAAAAATCTGAATAAATAAAAGGCTGGTCATCCTTAAAAATATCATCAAATTCAGACTCGACAACTCAGATTCCAAAAGAACTGAGACTAGACTCGAAACTGACTTGATAACTAACTGACTCAAAACAAAAAAAACAAACTCAAATAAAAACTGGACAGATCTGTAGATCTTATCCTTTATTGAAAAAACAAAGAAATTAACAAAATTCAAACTCTCCTCCTCCCCCTTGGTGTGATAACCAAGGAGGAGGAGAAATCAGAAATACTAACGAGAATTAAAAAGAACTAGGGCAAAGGGAGAAGGGAGAGGGAGGAGAGGGCGGCAATAATTGCATGACTCTTATTTTCACACTATCTTGTTAATCGTGAAAAATGAACCAAAATTTACTCCACGAGAAGTGATCATGTGAGTGTGAACAAATAATTTTACAAAAAATGAAAAAATTTTCTTACTTCTTAGTTAGGGTTTTAGGGAACAAAAGCTTTCTCTAATATATGCTTTCGAATATTTTGACTTAATTGTTGGACTTGGTGTAGGATTCATTAAAGGGAAAAAAAATCGAATTATAAAATAAAAAATTGGTGTTTGTTAAGGTCGTTTATATTAGTTACATGTACTTTTTTTAGGAAAAAAATCATTTTCATTTCTTGGTTTGGGATTACAAACATACAGGAACACCCGTACACCGTTACATGATTAGCACATTACTGAAACGCTAATCTATGAGCCAACAAATAAACCCAATAAAATCTCATTACAATTCAAATAAAATCTCTAGCACATTACTGAAACGCTAATCTATGAGCCAACAAATAAACCCAATAAAATCTCATTACAATTCAAATAAAATCTCTATGCCCATAAATAAACTACCTACCTACCAAATAGGTAAATAAATAAATTACAAATAAACTCACATTCTGTGAAAGTTGAACCTAAGACCCCATGGTCTAGGTAGGCTGGAACTAAGAGTCTAGTACTCTACCACCAGGCTAAATGCTTGATGGCATTAGTTACATGTACTTATTGGTTTCTTATTAAATATTTGTGTATATATATAATCTAATTAATTATAATTAGATGTATTAAAAAAACTTTTGATCTCTAAAAAAAAAAAACTTTACCATTATGCAGAGATACATTGTTAACAATGAGAATGAATCGAAATTTATAATATATGATATAGCTTCTTGAATAAGGCCTTATTCAAGGAAAGAGATGAAAATGAATTATTGAATCCTCTCTTTTTCTCTGGCCAAAAAAAAATCCTCTCTTTTTCACATAAAATTATAAACAAATTAATAAATATATTTAAATTTGATGTGTAGAGATATTTTGCTTTTGAATATATAAATTTTTTAAAATTAAATATTCAACAATCACAATCAGAAAATGCTCTTTCTTTCGGAGATACAGAGAATCAGAGATAACCAACCATTTGAATTAAATACTCGGATGCATCCATATACCTAACTTTATACTATAGCATTAATAAAAGAAATTGCTACAATTTACAAAGGTATGATTGTAAAAGTAAAACAGGCAACAAGGTAAGTTGTGGAGATATTAAGCATTCAATAATTGTGTATATATATCCAACAGTACATCCATGCCTTATTGCCTTGTGTATCCATAAATACCAGCCCTTGTCAAGCCAGCACATTCTCATAGAGAGCTTCAAAACCAAGGGCCAAGGCTATGCAAACTCTCTCCTCTCTCTTTATGGATATTTCTCTTTCTTTTCTCAATTATTCTCTTTGTTTTCCTAAAAACAATAGAGGTGAAGAAGCTGATGAAGAGCAGGGCCATGCAAGAAATATATTTGCACTCAACATCATATATAATCAGGTAATTATAAAATATATATTAATCTTTAGTTTTTGGTTTTCTTATTAGCTTCAATCGTTTCTTCTTTCCCCCTCTTCTTTTGCTATATACGAACTCAACATTAATTAAAATTAGTCAAACTCACATGTTTCATTTTGTGTCAAAATCTCTGAAATTATTTTCTTCACCTGATTTTGTTTTCTGTATAATATTGATGCAGGGAATTTTAGGGAATGTATAAGAATTCTGTATGGAACACTCATTTGAGCAAGAAGTAGTTAGTTACTTGCCTTGTGCAAGGGTAATGAAGGTTAAATGGCTAAGAAGCCTCGGCCTCGGACCTTAGCCATCAAAGCCTCTCTATCCATGCAACGGCCGCCGGAAACTTTCTTGTTAATACTGCACAAGTTGGCTATTGCTCTCCGCAGCAACTATATACGTACCCTTTCTCTTTGGTCGACCTAATAGTTGGACACTTTTTTTTCCCTATTTTCTTGTCTAAACTTATTGCTATCCCATAATCACATTGGATTGCAACCAATATGAAGTTGAGTTGGCTCAATTGGTAGAGCACCTATTTTTTCCATTCATGATTGAGGATACTCAAACTAAGACTTTCTTTAAGGAGTATTAATTAAACTCTATTTACTCGACCCATCAGGCGTTGGTTAAGTTAGACACCCTTCTTAGCAAACAAGAAATTTCTCTCTCCTTATTCATATAATCTGTTAATAATCCTCCTTGATCGAATGTAATAGCACTCTTTATGTTGTTTTTTTTGGCCAAAACACTTTTTTTTTGCCACAACACTCTTTTATGTTGTTGATTTTTATTTTTAAATAATAGACTTGATCGTATAATAAAGCATATTTTTATTTTTTCCACATTTCTTGCATTCGATTTATGTTACAATAAATTGCTCCAATTTAGATCCAACTCTACCTTTTAGACAATTTTATCACTTCAATTGACTTCTTGTTCGTATCACGTGTGGATTTAAATATGCATCAATATATATGGGTTCTTTTTATCTTTTCAAAATTAATTTTTCAACCTTTTCTTTTGACATATAAGAGGCAGAGAAAGGAAGCTACCTAATTACTCGAGACCTTTAAATTCCAATCTCAACCATTTCATTCACCCAGTAGAGTAATTGGGTTGCCTTTTTTTTTCTTTTGTGGACCAATTTTTCTGCTAGTTCAAACTTCAAATTAATAAAGCACAGCATATGTCAGTATTTTCTTTATGATTTGTTGTCAGTATATATAGGCTCGGCTTTGTGAATTTCTTTCAGTTTATTTATTTAACTAGCTGGGCTGAAATTTTGGGACTTAACTATAAACATTTAAGAAAAAGAAAACACTGCTCAAAGCACAAAGTCTAATGTAAAATACGCATATATAGTTGCAATCTGGAGTCTGGACTACAAATTCCTCAGGCACCTTTTCTTAGAAAACAAACAGAAAACAATGATCTTTAATTTTATTTTCTTATTTTTTAGCTCACCTCTCTGAGAGGTTCTTTAGGACTCAGATTCGAGAAAAATACATATGGACTTGAAAATAACAAAAGTAACTATTTGAATTCTTTTGTTTTTCTCCTTGGGTAAATGGAACAAGTAATTTATCTCCAAAAACTATCAATGATATACAAAATTTTACACGAGTCAAGATACTGTAGAATCAGACAGTAGCGTCATGAGATTCTAAATTAGCATTATCATCATCTCCATTCTTCGGAGATTTCAAGTTACCTTGGCTCTCACTTTCATGTACAATGCTCGTATTCTCCTCGTGCTGTGACTGATCAATATCACTGTCAGCTTCCTCTTCGGTTTCTTTACCAGAAATCATTTCAGAAGGCTGAGTGTCTGATGATAAATGAGCATCAACTTTATTATCAGGATCTTCCTCTTGATGCTCGACTGCATTGCCCGATCCTTCAGAATCTTCAGTATGTTGACTTTCAGTTGATGTTACGGCTTCACTATCTGTGCTTGATCTTAGTTCTTCTTTTCCTTCTTGATCTTGATTTTCATGTGAGTCAGTAACAGGGTTTGATAAAGACTCGGGTGGTTCCACCTTCCCTTGGTCACCTGACCCGTCATATATTTCTTCTGTCGCAACCTCTGAGCATTCTACATTAGTGGTTTCCGAAGAAGTGGAGTTCTCATCAGGGTCTGGCTCTCTTGCAACATTCTCAACTACAGAATCGCCTTCGGCTGAGCTCTTTGAGGCAGGAAAAGACTGGAAGGTGTCCCAATCATCTTCATCTTCATCTTCTTCATCTTCTTCCATATCAGAATTATTGGTGTTTATCGGGTTGGCTGATGGAGGTAAATCTCTTTCTTCACTTTGCTGTCTAAGATTTGAATTTTCCTCTCTCCTTACTTCCAATGGCACTGGTAACTTAATCTCTAATGTTGGTGCTGCAGATTTCGTTGGTGCTGTACTCTGGTCCTGTGTTACAGAAGCACGAATAACACCCTGAAACAATAATGGAGATTGTCAATTGGATTTTTTCTATTTTTCTTAAGGGAAAAAGATGGTACTAGGATTACGATTATAATAGAAATAAGAATTTCGACATAACAAAACTTGAGCCAATAAAGAATGAAATTTCCTCTCTTAGCAAAGCAGTGTAAGTTGAAAACCCTTGCTCTACCAGAGAAAATGTTGATTACAACTATCTGGTGCGATTAAATCTTTGTTTTTGAAGAAAAAAAAGCCATCAGATTTCATCTTACAAGACAGTCAACCAACTAAGCAAAGCTAATATTTCAGCTGCATGCCGGTCCTTTCCCTTCCAAATGCCAAAGAGAAACAAACTCGTGATATATAGAGAGAGAAAGAAAAAGCAAGAAATCACCTGAAGTTGCTGTCTGTGCATCTCAGGCATTGATAACAAGACATCCTTGAGATGACCAGCAGAAGAAGGAATTTGAGCAAGACGAGAAACAAGCCGCACAGCAGTGCTTCTGATGTCATTGACTTCCTGCACACATAATAATAAGATTGTTCAAAACAAGAGAAATTGTATTTCCAATTTCAAATGGAGAAGGCTCTTGGCAAAGTTACCTGAGAACAATCATCCTCCGATGCTGAGAAGATCATAAGAATGGCTTCTAGAAGGAGACTCATGAACCCTTTTTGGCATTCAGTCCCTCTGGACAGTGTTTGCAGGAGCATTAAGACTTGTAAGCATTCCCCAGCAATAGCCACTGATTCTTTAGTCACAGGTTTCTGATGCAAACACATGAAACAAATCCTTAAATGCTATCTAGCAAGCAGCAACATGGGTTAAATTTTTGGAAGAGAAAAGAATTCGCACCTTCAATGTGTTTTGGATCATGTTGAAAATGTCCCCAACCAGCTCTCCAATAATGAATATTAAGAAACTGTTGTCTTCCACAGAGCTGCTTTTCTGCACCATGCTTTTAAGCACCTGCAACCCAATTGCTTGAACCTGTGCCCCAAAAGTTTTTGATTATCTATCTTTCAATCTTTTCCAAATAAAAACAGGAATGACAGAACATCAAAGGCATAAGTACCTGCACATTAGAGTCAGTTAGTATGGTTTGCACACAATTAGTGCAAAATTTGAACACCGAGAAATAGACAGGATAGTTATCTTTGTTGCCTTCCAGACATTGAATCTCATGCATTATTTTGGGCAACATAAAAATCTGTTCAATAGAAAATGCAAGCTTCAATAACAGTAGTTTCCGTAAGTCAGATCTCTTATTACGCAGTAGACCAATGCCTTCAATGCAATCCTTAGTCAAACCAGCAATCTCATTTAGAGAAGTGCATAAAATTGTTCTTAGGTGGACAATGGCATCATCACCGAGCTTAGGAGCATCTGCAATATAAAATTCAATTAGCTTCCATCCAGCTATCAGCGAGTCAGCGAGTCAACAGACTAATCAACAAAATCATTGATTTATGGGCACAATGCTATTATTCTAACCAAATTTGTCATAAAAATACCATAATCACTGAAATATGGTATTCTACAATCAAGCAGATGATGAATGTGAGTACAGGGTAAAAGCAATAGCTACAGCTTTAGAGCCAAGGAGTTTTTCCCTTCAATAAGCTTCTTATTAAACATGATTTATTGAATATCATTGACCATTCTTCTTAGTTCCATAGAATCCCTTTCCCTGAAGCCTTACAATAATGTATTAGTAACAAAACATTTTCTACTTGGTGATTAATCTACTTCTTCACTTGGTAGCACTCTAATATTCTCATTCCAATCAAGGGACTGCATCTGTGCTGAGAAATTGGGTAAAGATTTGATTTGTTATATAAATTGTAAGGATGGCATGCGCACACAATATAGAAATTATTTACCCTTTGTTTTGAGGTATATTTAACATTTAATATACCTATGTATTTGAAAGGATATAGAAGGGGTATAGATGAATTTCCAATTCACAAATTCCTATAGGTACTCTGATTTCACCACTAAATACGATCCAACAAATCGAATTTGAAAATGACCATCATGAACTGCTTTACCATATAATTTACACTAATAGTTGAAATCAAAATCCCTTTTTTCAAGCTCAAGTAACCAAGGACAACCCTGAAGTATTTTAAGAATCCCATTTAAGAACTTTATCAGCAGCAATTTATATGACGATAACTTAAGAAACCTAAGACTGATATCCTCCAATCCACCTCCAGAGCTTTCAAAAAAAAAATCAGGCTTTCCTAGAATTTCTATCATGAAATACAATAAAAATAAATTACCCACACACACAAAACAAAGAGAAAAGGGGGGAATATAATGAAAATGTGAATATTGAAACATCCAAATTGATTTTCCACAAAACATGAATGGACGTGGAAATCCTAGCTTACGGCCATTTTATGAGAAAATTAATCTTAATAGAAAACAAAATTAAATAACAAAAGCATTCGCCTATAATCTAGCGAGATTATATATTAACTAAATCACCATTGAGAAACATAAAGTTCCATGATTGAGAATTTTAGACAAATATGTCAGAAATGTTAGCAGAAGGTAGGAAAATTGCTCACCATCAACGAGTTGCTTCAAAAAGGAATTCACACTCCTCAAAAAGTCAGTAACTTTGGAGAGGGATAGATCAGTTGAAGCTTGTCTAATGAATTTGTAACCAATCAACAAAAATGCCAATGCCACTGAATTCAGTTGCTTCTGCAACTTAAAACACAATGTGATTCAGTGGTGAGATGATTTAGCAAATTAGAATAACCAATAAGAGCGCATTATGGCAAAGACAATCTTTTAGCAAAAAAGAAAAACACTATAGCACAATAAAATCTCATAGTCAATGCACATTATAAAGTTTGAACAAGGCACCAAACGCACTTTTGGTTTGAAACGGCTCATTATTGTCTTTGCAGCAGTAAGTAGTGGTGATATTAAATCCTCCCAGTTGGCTTGATCAGCTGACATTGCACTGGCACTGGATGCGAAACAGAAGAAAATTATTGGCTGAGATTACAACTGTAGATGCATGTTATTAGCAATAAACTAAAATAACTTAAGAGAACATGGTAAATGTCATACCAGTGAAAAGATCTGAAAAGGCAACCAAGACAAAGTTCCACCACCAGACAAGAAAATTTTTCTGCTTCAAGGAAATCTTCAGGGCAGTTGTGCACAATCTATTGAAAGAAATAGAAAATAAATCTCTCATCAAACCTATAATAGTTCAACATTTTTAACTATCCAGCTAATTTTTAACTAACTAACAGCTAAGCATTCACTGTGCAAAATAGACAGAAACAAAACCTCATAACAAAGGCAATTCTAATTAAGTCAAGGAAGGAATAAAAAATTTAAGTAACAAAATGCAGATTAAAAAGAGGGATGAAAAGGGAAAAAAGATTCAACTTTAAATAAAATTTAGCGAAATCTTCAAAAGAAGATTGAATTTATTATCGATGGTAAACAGATGGGATTAATAAGGAAAACACATTCTCAAAAATCAGGCAGAGTCATGTACTTAAGCACTTGCATAATATGTTCGCAGGTTCATATCACTTTGATGAATACATTTTTCCATGAAGACTCCAAAATGACCAAATTAAAAACAAACAGAAGCCTGAATTACCTGTGATAGAACAGATACCGCAAGACTATTCCATGAATTATCCATGTAGATAGAATAAGAGAAAACCTGCATGGATTGGATAAAAATATTGAATTATTTGCCAACCTCGGTCATTTAACCTTTGATAGAAGAAATGGTAGCAGTTAGATTGAAATTATTGACCAAACTACATATCTTGTTTGACCTTGAAAAGCAGCTTTCACACATATTAACAAATTCACACGCACATATTGATTCGTGGCCTAAATTGCAAAATGAAACATACGCATTGGTAGATCAAACTGTTTCAAGATGTCTAATGCAGTTCCTCAATCTTCATTTTGTGTGACGTTGTCTTTATGGTTAAACTGCACAATAGGAGTAACTTGGTTTAACAATTATCCGGTCTACTAGTTGTCATTAGCAATGCTAATTTGTAGCCATGTCTACTGTTTGTAAAATGGCCGATTTTCTTTCTTTTTCTTTTTTTTTCCCTTTTCCTTCATCTTTTAAGGCCGGCCTTCTCCTTTTCTCTCTCAGTAATGGGTCATGGTCAAAGAGCTATCAATCAAACCATTACCATTCATAATATAGCAACTTAAAAGCATGATTATAGGATAAAAGATTGTTTTATGTAGCACAGTATGATTTCCAAGAATCTTAAGTGAGAAGACAAACACAAATGCATCCTCTAAAGCTCCTATTAAACCAAGAAATTGACCACCAAGAAGCGCTAATAAAAATGAAAATAAAAAGGGGAAACAAAGAATAAGAGATCACCACCTGAAGCAGTTCTTCACAGATATCTACAGTGAGAAAACCAGCTGAGAAAAACTTTTGAGTTAAGAGAAACTGGAACACTGGCAAAACAATTTCGTAAAACTTCAAGCCTGGGGAAGTCACGTCCTCAGCTGGGGAGTCTCCATCATGTTTTGATTTACTGGAGGCCAATGGTACAATTTGCTTACAAAGGGTTGGATGTTGACCCTGAAATAGAACAAGCAACGCAAAGCCCCACAGAAACTGGTATTCTTCAGATTCCAGTTCAACCATGCTGTAGCCAGATACTAAGCTATTTATTGATAAATTTTCAACAGCAGCTTCTGAATTTCCATTCTTATCAAAATTTGCAGGAACTGCATCTAAAGCAAGTGCTTGCAAAATAATTGGCCAAGCTTCTTCTAAACAGGGCTGCAACTTGGATGACACCAGACGTGATTGAATTGCATCAAGGAATGAATTCCACTGTGACAAGTGAGCAAAGATATTGTTAAGAGGTTATATTTAATAGTATTAAATACAGTCTGTATCTGTCAAAATTAACAGGTTAGGAATCAATTCAGCTTACATTGCGTTTGAGATTTAGGCGCAAACATATATAAGAATAGTCCTTCAAAAGCAAGATCCAGTACTTTCCCAGAATGCTTGAACTTTTTGAAAACAATGGTAATAATGCTAGATACTCATCAGGAACCCCAACTTGGTGTCTCCTCAAGAATGCGTAAGTGTAACACTTGAGAGAGGCATGAGCAGCTAGAAGTCTTACCTTGATCTATTAAAATTCAGTAAATTAATAAGAGCTTCACTCTGAAAACAGCCATACAAAGCACAAAAATTAAAGCAAAAGAAACAGGGAGGAACTCCACTTATTACTTATGAGTAACGTTAGATGGATCTTTTCTGGACAGAAATTTCACTTTTCTGCAGTACCTTACATGAGACCCATTCAGCAAATGAAGGATAATATAGGTCCTTAAAGTCATCCAGAGGGCGTGATATTAGTGAAAATATGCGTTTTACAGCGGCTTGGTCACCACTGATTATTCCACTTGTCATTATCTGCAATTGTAACATATCACCTCATCCATATTTATGTATACATTTTTTTGGAAGATATTAAACTAGACCTACAAATATTACTCACCTTAGTAGCTAGCTGCAGACCTGCCTCCAAAAGAATAGGGCCAGATGATGCATCCAGGGCAGTGCGAACAGCCGAAATGAGTTGTGCCTACATTTCATAAAGATTTAGTCAATTACTAGACTACTAATCCATGAAATTTAATTCATTAACATAACGAATTGCATGGTCTCAAAGCATACTGAAATCTAACATCCTTAGAAAAACTACCAAAATAAAACATCTCTTACCTGATACTGTTCTAGAAGAACATGTCCAGGAAGCTCAGGGTCTGGAACCATTTCAAACTGGAAAAGTTAAAAGAGAAGCAAATTAATATTGTCCAACAATGAACATTCGGCAGCTCATATCATCCTTCCCAAAGTTTCATCCTGATAACTCCAAATTGAAAGTTACAATTTTCTGATTGAACCCACTACTTCACTTAGTTGAAGACTCTTCACAAGTAAATGCCGATTATTGGTTAAGAGATAATATAACAAGCGAATATGTTACTCACTCAATCAAGGGCTCAAACAGACATCTAACTGAAGTTAAAGACCTAAAAAAGTTTAGAACTAACAGTTCCGATGCTTACCTTGTCTACAACTGAACTAAGAAGTTCAACACCTATTGGTCGCATGTTCTCAAATTGAATTGTGCTTATCTATGAACAGTAACATACACAAAATTTGTCAGCTTCCATGCAAATTCCAGGATTTTTGAGTGGAAAGATGTTTACAAGCTAATGGCCTTTAATTTAGAACCTGATAAGCGACCGATATTAGCTCTTGAACTTGAAGGACTAGCCAATCACCAGAGGCCTGTCCATTTGCAGCTTTTCTCCTTGCTAAAGAGAGATCAAAATGAGAAGGATTCTTCCCCACAGCTTCTGGTAGATAACTCAAGCACCTATAAACCAGAAAGTTATATATTTACAAAGATCTTATTACTAATCAAAACAAAGCCAACTAGAAAAATGACAATTAGTCCAACATATTGTACATGCATTTTGCAGGTTCCATTGGTTTGCTGATTCCAAAGAAATTATATCATATAGAATAAGTTTTAAATTGAGGTGGTGTAAATGCAACAGAATAAATTATAATTTAAATCATTATAACAACTTCTATGTATTATTTCCCCCTAAGAACGATAGATTCATTCAGCATAAGCATAGACCAACGGGTAGAATAACGAGTATGCAACAAAACATTCTACAAGCATAAATATTTGTAAGAGCTGGGTATAGTTCAAAAGCTTTGACTAGATATCTTGCTTTGAACATTTTTCAGATGAAACAGGACAGAATAATAAGTGGCAGTAGATCTACATCTGTTACTTGATTCCAGATAACAATGACAATCAGTAAAACACAAGGAAAAAGGATTAGCAAAAAAAAAAAGATTAAGCAGATTCTCATACTCGGCAGCAAAAACTCTGGTTCGGTATCTAAGGTGCTTATCTCTGTTACGACCAATAGAAGCTTCAGATGTATGATCTTGAAAAGACATGTTGTGAGAGCTAGAGACCATGTTTTCGCCATCATCCCCAAAAGCTAATCTTGAGTCGCCATCGGAACCACTAACAGAGTTGTTTCCATTGTTACTAATCTCAGCAGATGCTCTGGTTGACATAGCAAGGACCTGAGCAAAAGTTGTAAATAAAACCTTTTGTTACTACTTGATGCAAACAACGCCTGACTAATGAACAAGGACAAATGCAGCTTACATGCTCATAATTTGTCCAGCTAATATACAAAATCAAGTGATTGCTATACCCTGTATGAGCTTAACAGTTCTAGTTTCCTTTTCTAGCTATGACCCACCTTTCCTTGCACGTTACCAAGATCCATTTCAACAACATCCTAAAAAAGAAAATGCTCTAAAAAGAATCTCATGAACTGCATATGCTATTCATATTTTGGGTAATATTGATATAGAATTCTCAACACTATCAGCTAAGCTTTTAGAAGAATAAAATGAAACAAGTATAAAAACCCATTCCGCATTGACAGATATACAGAAATGGATGGTTGAAAATGCTGAATAAAATCAATGAAAAATATGCAAATCATTCTTTTACAATGAGACAATTATCCCTTTAAACGGAGATAAACTGCAATAAAACTTATTCCTATATAAAAACATATACTCCCTCTGTCCCATAATATAAGTCCATTTTAACCGTATCACAAAGTTTAAGAAAAGTAGTTACAACTCCAACTTCTATAAACTTTTATCTTCTCTTTCCAATTTTATCCCTCTTCTCTCTCCTCCCACTTACTCCTCATAGTCAATAAATAAATTAAATTCCAACTAAATTTCTACTATCACTAACAAGGGTAATTTAGATAACTTAGGCAAAAGTTGCATTGGGATTTAAAAAGGGACTTATATTTTGGGACAAATTAAGTTTCTAGAAGGGGACTTATAATATGGGACAGAGGGAGTATATTGGAACAGATATGTATCACATCAATTAAATACATACTGAAGAACAAGGTACTCACCATGTTGTGACATATCGATATCCAATGAGAAGGACGTGAAGGGCAAGACACATGAAGCAGCCGCATGATTGTACCACGGATCAAATTCCCTATCCTACAAAGAAGAAAGAAATTAGTAAAAGAAATGAAAGACACAACTCAAAGATTAAGCCTGAAAAAGAAAGATACAACTGTACAAAAATTACAACTGCATTGGAAACTACCTATTGTCCCCTCCCACCCCGGCACAGACGTGTACAAACACACTCTATCTCCAAAACCATGAATAAATTAATGAAGTAAGCACATGCAAAGACCCACTCATGAATGCTCACACACAACACATAAATAGCAAGAGATATCAACCAGTTCCTAGCAAATGGAGAAACTGCAAACAGTATCATTTGCACGCCTTTACAGAAAGGCATAAATATGGTGCAGATGAATTTACTGTGCGGACAAGGTATCCATTTTTTCTATTTGCAACAATACCTTATCAAACGCCAAGATTTACAAAGCATTATGATTGAAAAAGGTACTATGACCGGTTAAGAAAATAAAAACACAAATCAATAGAATCAACATTTATAGCTTACAGAGGCTCTATCATTTCATGTTAATTGATCAAACTAATAAATCAGTATTTTTTACATACTCTGAATCAGTTTCTTCATCAAGCACTTGAAACAGATGATCTTCTATTTCTTCACCAATAATGAAAACCTACAAAGGATACCACCAATACAATGGTCCAAAAAATTATATCTAAAACAAGGCGAGGCATAAGGATATGGAAATATAAAATTGAGGGATCAAGTCTTCACTCACAGGATCCTTCTCAATGAGATGTCGTAGAGTGGAGACAGCAAGATGCCTTAGTGTTGGCTGTTTCAAGGAAAACCTGCAGTTAATAGTGGATTTGACCCATACATAAGCAATTTATTTGAGCAGTATCAAAGTAAAGAGCAAAGAACCTGTCTTGATGCCAGAGTCAGCAGAAGAGTTTGGACATGGGAGTGTACCGAAGCAGCATGAGGAGCAAAAAGAACAAGCTGTTGTGTAAAACGGACACTCCTGCAAGATTTATAGCCTATTAACTATCATCCATTAAAAAAGAACAGAAATTCTACCAAATGTCCAAAACAACTTGATCATTGGTTGCACAGTAGAATAGTTGTAAGAGCAAATAGAGAAATAGAACAAATTTGAGGACATACTCAAGTAGGGTAGCTGTTTCTTTGGAAGAACTAATCTCCGCAACAACAGACTGGAAAAAGAAATCACCATGTGAACCATAAGTTTGAGATGAGATGGACAACCATATTGATGCAATGATTTCGTTCAAGCAAACAGTAGTCTAACAAAATAAAGCCCTATCAGAAGGGAACTTCAGAGATAACAATACCTTGCAGCGTGAAAAGAAAATGCTTCCAGGGGCAAGCTCAGGACCAAGCACAGCAACAATGGCATTTATAAGGCGTCCTACACCTTGCTGGAGGTCAACCCTTCCATTCTCCTCGGACAACAAAATATCCAAAGCAAGGCCAAGTGTCGCCTGCAAATTAATACAGAAAATTGACACTTTGATAGTGAGAGAGCTTTAGAAATCAATGAAAATTATCTGCCTATACCCTTCTGCCAGACATCCAACGCAAAACCATTTGGCAATAAGTAGAGAGACCTAACCTGAACCATTACAGATTTTAATTTCCCTAATGCCACTATAGACTTCCCCTTAGTAATTTTAGCATACTAGCAATCAAAACAAATGGTTTTAACACATACAGAAAAAATTAAGGGAAACAAACAACCTAAAACAGATAAGACGTACATAAGAAGTGACAAAAACCTTTCTTACGAAATTACCCTGCTACTTTTCCCCTAACAAGTCATACAACATCTACCCAGATCCCTTTGTATCGCTGAGGCTTTTAACAAACTCCTGCACCTAACTGGCTAACTCCAACATACCTTCTAAACCAATGAGTAAAAGATAGTACACTTTAGTTCCCAAGATTATCTGTTCTTTGAGTCACTCAAGAATCAAGGCTCATGAACTTGATTACCTGGACATGCGATACAAAGGACAAGCCAGCAGCTTCAATAGTCAAAAGCAGTCCATGCAAAGACCAGATCTGTAAGCCAGGGATTGCACTTTTAGCCAGCAAAGAAATAGAGCTCACAGTTGTAGGCACTAAGGTTGAAAGTGCCATTCCTCCAGCACTGCAACAGAGATAAATAATTGATTAAAGGATAAAGACTGCAAAACAATAACGAATATGCTCAAAGAATCATGAGAAGAGCAGATACAAAAAAGGGGGGCCAGAATGGAATCAACATCTCTTTACAAACAGAAAGACTGCAAAACAATAACAAATATGCTCGAAGAATCATGAGAAGAGCAGATACAAAAAAAAGGGGGCCAGAATGCAATCAACATCTCTTTACAAACAGAAATACTACAATCTATCCACGAAATTAACCCTATAACTACAAGTTTGCTTCTTAAAGCTATTAAACTAACTGGGCTAGACATACAATTTTATATTGTACATAATCTTAAGATTAGAGCCATTAAGTCTTAGAGAAATTCATTTAGAATCCACTATCCAGTGCATACTCCCTTAAAAGTTCATATTGTAAATAAGAAATTTAATATTGCACAAATTAATGTTACACCTATCTATATTTTTTCTATTAACAGCTAACAACCAACTTTTCCGCAACAGAACTCAGACATAAAACACTCGTTTGCAACCAAAATCATAATAACAAATGAATATAAAATTGATCATAAAATCCACAAAGGAACAGGTATAAAGAACATAAAGGAAAAGGTTTTCATGTTTCACCAGCGATGAATACATCCAAGGGAAAGAGCGATTGAGCCAGCATAATTTGAATCTGTGATACCATTTAGCTCTCCAAGCAACAACCGAGTCTGCACATCAACAAAAATAAACCAAACAATGCTTGATTACTTAGAACCTCTTATTAGATTCAAGTCAAATCAAAAGGCTAGTTAATCACATTAAACTGAAGAATTCAAAGAGTCATACAAGTTTGAGAACAATGAGCATTATCAAACAAACTCAAAATGTGTTATTCACACTTCTCAGTATCTCACACACCTAATCTAGCAAAAGAATACATCAGAACACAGCATGAATATCACAATATGGAACTGACCATCCTGGCTGTGAAGATATCATTTCCAAGGCGAGCTAAAAGACCAAGACCCTCTGACGATGCCCTACGTTGTGATGCACAAATGTCTCCCTCCATTAGTATACCCTATCAAACCAAAAGAACACACAACCAAATGGAACTAACGCTCAAAAATGCAATAAAACCCAGTAAGTTTGATGAGAGATACATACCTTACAAATAGCTTGAACCAAATTTAATATCTCTAAGTCTAATGATTGTGGCCGTAACGCGAGCAATGCCTGAGGTTAATACTTCTAGAGTCATATTTCCACACAATTTATTTGTACATAAAATATAAAAGAATGGCAAGCACCTTCAACCCAGAAAGCAACCCCACACAGATATTGGTTACGCTTGCAGCATGCCATGGTTGCTTTTTCCCAGCTTTTAGACACTGCTCCATCATTCCAAGAAGTGACAGCATACCACTACTATCCTGCCATTTGAACAGTCCAGGTTTTGTTGAAATAATTCAGAGAAGCAGAGTTTTAAATGAAATACCAAACAACAAAAATAATCTCAACTGCAATAAGAAAGGAAACTAAACACCGAATAACAGAGTACAATCTTACCTGAGCAGCAAATATGATTCCAAAGCAAAGAAGCATTTGATTTACCAACATCTTGTTTATAGTCTCCGGCTGCCAAGAAATTAAATTGAAAGAAATGTTAGCGAGTAGCAAATCATTGATGATGGAGAGAAAATGTAGATCATAAAAAGAAAAGTAAAAGAATAGCCTGAAATTGCAAACTGGGGTGTAGAATAACATAATTCATATGATATGTTCAAAATGATGGCCAATCAGGTTGCAACTAAATTAAGCGAAAAAAACTTTTCTCCACTGCATCCTTCGAAAGTCAAAGCAGGAAGTGAAACTTAGAGAGAGTGCATGTTTCCAATGAAAATGAAAATCTGAAGGGCTACTAAATTCTTTTAAAACTAGAGATACAGTTGTTGTTCTTCCACTCTGAACCATTCCATTAAATAAAAGGCATTCTTAAAAATCTACAAAAAGAACTACCAATGGATGTTATAATGAAATGCACAAAATGTCAAAAAAGAAAAAGCAATTCATGAAGAGGTCAAAAATCAAGTATCACGCAAGAATGTTGGACAAACAATATAGACTGGAGCTTGTAAATCATACTAGCTATATGAGCTAAGAGTTTTTAGCTTCAATAGCTCAAGTAATAGAAAATGGTACCAGACAGATGAAAAGAATAAAGAATAACACATTGCATACTTTCTATGCTCCTATCAAAATTATCTGAGCCTTGTTACTCCAACCCTCAATCCCCAAAACTGAGGCATAAATAATAACTAATTACCTGAGGAAAACTAGAAACTTCATTATTCCATACACAAGGCATGAGCCCATCTTTTCCACCTTGAAAAGCACGAAGTTCATCTTCAAACCAGTCCCTGAGAAAAGCCAACCAAAAAGGACAAAATTCTTAAATTTTATAATTAAAAAAATGAATTTAAGTTTAAGAAATAATTAAGATAAAATAGATAAACGAATTACATGTCATAAGCTAATTAAAACAAGAAAGGAAGTGAAGAAGCTTAATTAGCAGATATAACAATATCTGAAAAAGTTTATGGAAATAAAGATTCATTACAAAAAGAGAAAGTCAGAGACCTGCCAGGGATCCAAGGGCCCAACCATGCATCTCTTTTGTCTAACAGGAACGTCAAGCATGAGCTTTCCTCACATGTGGACGGATTTCTTTGTAGTAGCACAACATTAAGTAGCAAACAACAAAATTAATCATTCATGTTTCAAGAGAAAAAAAATATATATCTAAATTTCCATTATTTTCAAAAACAAAAGCATAACGAGTGAAAAGATGAAGTAAGAAAATAAGTAACTTCGTATAAGAGTGAGTGATAATTACCTAAATGGAACTGTGCATAGTTGAATAATCTGAGAATGGTCACTCTTATAGGCCATAGGATCAGGGAGGGACTGAAAGGCCATTAATGTTCTGATGATAAATATGTCCATTGTGGGCTTAATAGTAGGCTGTTCTTTGGCCGCCAGCATAGAGATATAGGACAAAGCCCTGCTTTGCAATGCATATTAAAAAAATTTCTATACACAGTTGTGCAAATGAACTTCAATTTCAAACTTTAATATGTAATTATAGAAGCAGCTAGCTAGCACAGCAGGTGAAGGATTCATAGTAAAATAGGAACACATTAGGCCATACCTATTGAGATATAACAGCACCGGTTGAAGTAAAATCCCACTAATTGTCATATTGGATGAAACAAAGCATCGTACAAATGAGGTAAGTGCATCAATTGCTGCTGACCAGACACTAGAATAGAAAGGAGAGAAAAAGACAATCACCAATTATTGATCTACTTATCAATAGGAAAACCATAACTAAATACCTCCCAATAAAAAATGAATTTATCATTTAAGAATGATTTCAATATATGCACTTCTAATTCACAAAAAGAAAATGATAAAGGGGACAGAGATCACTGAATCCAATAACAAATGACAAGATGGACTGAATTTCTTTCAGATTCCATGGGATAACAGAACAGATGATGGAACAGGAAAAACCTTTCTTCCCCCTACCAATTTGGGCCAAGTTTTTATTCCTTTTTCTCAATATTGATTTGACATGTATGAAGGCTACAAATGACAAGCCTGATGGCCACTAAAACAGGGTAACGGAAACTAAAACAAGCAGTGATATGTTACAAGCTCAGAGGAAAACATTAGGAAAACTTGTGTTGGGAAAGCTGGGTGGCAATATTCTATAATAGTGGCAAGACCAAGTTCTTAATATTTGTGATACTTCAAAGTAGAATGATATAATAATTATCAAATTCTGGACACCTACAGCCCGCTACCAACTCCTTGTCTCTTTCAATATGTAACAGAATAATGACCTGTTTTCTTTTTGGACATAAAATTTTGTAGCTTATGGTTCCTTTATTAACCTTTCACTTTTTGTTGCCATTTGAAGATTATAAATTATCCATATTATTATAGAAAATTAAAAATTTCAACAAAATCACCAAAGTAAAAAACTAAAGGGGAAAATTATCATTTGGGACAAAGAAAATGAATTATACTGCAACAAAAAACATCTTAGTAGTAGGAAATTATCTGAAACTAGTCTTAGTCTGTCAATAAATGGGGAGTAACTGAAGATAAAAAGCAAGACAGAAAGCTCAAGCATAAGAGTTCCCTAACTGATCAGACTTCAGAGTAAATAACATAAGTCAGTATATAATAACAAACTTGTCCATTATCTTACCGAATCCTAGATTGTAAATCTCCACTTTGTCTAAATGCATCTTCTGGGCTTCCACTAAAAAGATCAGCCCATAAAGAAAGAATATCAAATACCTGATCCTCGAGCTCCTGCACACATCAAAAATAAAATCATAAAATACTAGTACTGATTACAGAAAATGACTAGCTTAAACTTATATCAGGAAAAAAAATGAAGCGAGGAAATGAAAATGACCAGCATTGAAATAACTTTATACCTCCTTTGGCATAGAAGATAGTAACGATGATAAGAGTAGCCATCCAGCTTCTTCTTCCACCATGGCAGTTACAGCATCTCTGCTAGATTCTATCAGCATTTTCTTTGAAACTTCAAGAACTAACTTGGGCAATCTAGGGACAGTAACATGTAAAATTACTTCCAAATTAAAATTGCAGAAGAATGGGAACCAAAACTATGGTCACATGGTCACGAATAGATTTTTTTTCCTACTGCCTCAATAAGCATAACATTATAATTGTGAATAGCATAAAAATTATACTGTCATAAAAGAACATTACCTCGCTGGATAACCAAGAGGTAATTTTGGTGAAATGGAAACTAAAGCTGCCAAAACTGTTGCTTGCCCATGCAAAGAATCAAGCTCAACTTGCAAATTGCTTCCCTGGATGCAATGAATTCAAATCCTTAATAAGATAGATTTTAAATCGTCAAGAGAAAAAGATTTGCCAAGATATGAAAAATGCAAAAGAAAATCAGAAGGTGTCTAACACTACATTATAAATAAATTATGAGCAAGAGGAGAAACAGATGGGGATTGGGGATAAGGAGAACACAAAAGAAAATCAGGTGTCAATAACACTACATTATGAAATAGATAATGACCAAAAGGAAAAGCACATAAGGAAGAAAAGAGTCTATTTTGAAGAATATTTTGGTATTCCCCACCTTTTGTGGAGGATAGCATTAGCCTCAGCTCTTAAAAATAAGGCATCCTATAATGAAAAAGGCATTAAGAACAAAACTTACAGAATATGCAAAAACAATAAAATAAAGAGAGAAACGTTCCTTTTGTTCCCCATAAAAATAACCAATTTTCACTCCTTAATCAGCTAAATAATATTTCTCGCACACAAAATTAAAATTTACCATATCTTTTTGTATTTTCCAAGACTTCTATTTCAACAAAATGTTTTAAGCATAGGGAAAATCCTTCCCTTCCAATCTCCATATACCAATCTAAAACAAAAGAATTACAACTCAGAAGAGGTAAGAATCAGCAATAATTCCTAAAGTTACTTAATTGAGGAAAAAAGAAAGGGCTGCAAAGGCAATTAGGAAATTGATTAGAGTAAAGAATTGAGATGAGGTTAATTTACATATGACCCTTAATATTTTATGCTAAAATTAAGATATAACAGGACTTTAAGTATGCAAAGATGGGTATATATGATCTAAAAGAATTTAGATATGCCAAGATGGAGAATATAGTATACTTGTATAAAATTAAGTAGAGGTTGATTTCTATTTAATCCTAAAACAGAAGCAAAATACTAAAATCACCTTTCCAAAGGAAACACTTTCCCGTAAAGCATTTAGTGTGGTCACCCCATAAGATATCAAACCACCTACACAGGTCGGATCAACCTCAGCCAATGTACGCAATGTCAGAGCAGCCTCAACACGTACCTATGCATCATTTCAAAATAATGTTATATTATGCTGGTACAGTATATTGTAAAATTAACAAGCACAAGGTTAGAACCTAGAACATTAATGTTAAATTTCTTTGAGAAAAAAATTAATGCTAACTTCTACAAATACAATTAAGTTGCCCATTCATAAAGCTCATGCCAGAACCAAAGACACTTCTTAACATGTATGCTTGTCTATATCCATTTCCTCTCACTAAAGATGAACAAGATGTTCTTTTATATTTTCAAAAACATACAAATACTAGAACCAACTATAATTCATAACTTATGAGAACTGTTGAATGCCAACCAAATATATTTAAACTTCTATCAAAATAAGAGATATATAATAAAGAGCTTACATGCTGGGAAGAGTGAGATACTGCTGCACCAACTGTGTTATCATATACTTCCTTGAATTCAAGTGGAACCTACATAAAGAAATATCAAGTTCATAATATGAACATGATTACACATAGTTTGTTACAACTTAAGGTTAGAACTTCTCCAATTGTGTCTATCTACACAAGTTGTGTCTATAGCCCGCCCCACTGTACCAAAAATTTTCACCTTCTCTTAAACCCAAAAATTGGTATCAAGCTTAGAGTGCTTGATGATGAGAGCAACTTAGAACTTAAGCTGATAGTATGAAAGCACCGAATGCAATCACACACCACACTAAAAGACTATTATAATCTATTTTGTTATTTAAATCATGTATGATGTAGAACATACAATGAGTAGAACTAAAAACTTTTAAAAACAAAAGAAAAGCATGCATCATGATCTATCTAGAGACTTCATCATACAGGAAATCTAATGAGAAACCGATTACCAAAGACTTTAAAGAAAATCTCGCATAAAGAAAGAATAAAAACTTCACACGGGATCATACCTCTCCTAGAGTTTTCAGAGTATATGACAGCGTACGTAGAGCAGCAATTTTCATGGAAGGGCTTGCTTCTGGAGATTGAAGCTGCAAGTTTCCAACCCACCCCCAGCACCAAAAAGAAATAAACATTACAGCAAATACAACGAGAAAAGCTGGGAAAAACTGAAAAGAAATTGGAAACAAATTCATAAAGACTGGAGCTTTAACATGAATCACTTGTTAGCAAACCTGTTTCCCAAGAAAAACAGTAAAGCTCCTTTGAGTTGGTTCTGTCATCTGATCAGTTACACCAACGCGTAGTATATAGAGAACACATGCCTTCAGTAAAAAAGATAACATCTATTAGCTTTTCAAGGAAACCAAAATAGAGCATCTTAATTCTGTTCAATAAACTTTATACAAGTCGAATTAGCAATGCTTCAAACCTCTCCATTCCTACAAATCAAAAACACTAAGCATCGATTGTCCAAACTCCAAAGAAATGAGGACTCCACTAAAACATTTGTCAAATGCAACAAAAAGTCTAAATGTGATTATCACCAATGACAGCAAGAACATATCCCCAAAACATAATGAAATAACTTCACATCAAAGATTATGTTGCCTTCCCAAGAAAATAAAAAATTTACAAATGTCAGATCTGAAGAATGAAAAATATTTGCAATGGTTCCTCATTATACATAAATCTTCCACCAAATGGACCTAAATAAGACAGGCATGCGTCTACTTCCGACTTATATACTTTAACATAATACAAATTAAGAAATGAGAGGATATTAGGCAGAAAGAGAGAGAGTAGTACATCAGGTGCCTGAGAAAATGATAAAGGTAAAACATAGAATCCAACTTTTCAATTCAGCTTTCTTTATCCTCTCATGTTGTTCCAATCTAACTCAATAAAAGGATCTAGAATATAATACTGAATCATCTCAAAGTCAAAGCATATAATAATCTCATCTAATTACTAAGGATACTATAAAAGTTTATTCAATTGAAGTTTCTAAACTACATACCAGCGCATGAGCATCAACAGACGAATCCATACGAAGCATGTCCATCACATTCAAAGCATAATTTTGAAGCTCAATATCTGGATGTAGATACTTTAAACGAATGGCCTGCAAGATTGAACTCAAAGAATAAACTACGACTTCAAAATGTCATCATATTTAAGCCTCATAAATTAGGAAAATGACACCCATTTATTAACAAGGAAAATGGAACAAGATGAATGATTGTGAGTAGCATACCTGTAAAAAGAAAACCCAAGATAATGTTACGCCTACTCGAACGTCCCTCGACCGGACACCGCTTGCTGCAAATTAAGCAGGAAATGTAGAATGTTACTAAAAAACATGAATTGACTATTTAAGAGCAATGATGTTTACAAATTACGATGGAGAAACCATGACAAGAATTCAACCACTGCATTAACTTTTCAACTGAGGGAACTCTAATACTATTAACAAATTATGTAGACATCACATGGTGCTATGTTCGAAACTAACCAAGATTAAACTGACCAAAGAATATCCGCTTTGTAAGTAAGACTGACAGGACAGATAATGTAAGACCAATTTACAGGTCTGAATCATAGGCAACAAAGAGGACCGTACCTTTTGTGAAGGGCAACGCCAGATACTTCTGCAAACCACCTTCTAGTTTCTTCGCCGAAGGTGAAGGGCCTTTTCCCCTTGGTTGGACCTACCAAGACTTATGATGATAAGTTCAAATAAGCTCAAAAAGGAAATAACAAATGGCAGACATGTATATACCTGTGCCTCAGGATTCAATCCAAGAGCAATTAATGAGCCCAGAGCTTCAGCAAATGCATCCCGAACAGAAGTTATGGGATCCTCCAGAGCCTAGTGAGGACAGCAGTAATAACAACAGCTATATTTACAACATTACCTTTTAAGAGATTAAAACAGTACTATATGCAAAACTGCGAAAAGGAAATTATGAAAAAGAAGAACACCTGCCTTCACGCAATTTGAAGCCAAACTGTCAAGTTCTCCAATCCCTAGGCCTGGCCCCCCAATGTTTGCAAAAGCCTTCAGACAACGTGCTGCAGCTATTCTAACAACAAAGGCTTTGTCTCCAATAGCAAATCGTGTAATAAGACGGAATGCCTCAGTATATGCCAACGCAGCAGCACTACCAGCAGAGCCTTCCAAAGCATTCTGAAGCATGACTAGAGCCTCTTGTCTCACAAACTCCTAAAATTTAAGATAAACAGACTAAGGTCACATCATAGGTGTATGTAAAGTGAAAACATTCCAAATGTTAGATATCCATATGAATACCAACCAACTATCAACTTGCAAGGTCCCAATAGAAGTATAATAGACAAAAACGCCAACAAATATTCTTGCAACCTTGCCATCCTAAAACACCTTTACCAAACTAATCTATGAAACTATTTCCCCTGGCCCTGGCCAAAATAACAATTAGAGACCATGGATACTGGCATCTTTCATCCAGATAGGGGAAAAAAGCCTTTGTAGAGAATTAAACACACAGGAAGATTCCTTTAACAGTCATTTCCCTGAAATTTTCATGTAGATTCTAGGAAACATACTGATGATAAATGACGAAAAATAAAGCTGCATGTTAGGAGAATATACCTCGTTAAACTTCATGAGTTTTGTTGCAATAGCAGTAGTTTCAAGCAGACCCGAAGTTATTCTCCTTCCAAAATGTCGGTATAACTCACCCAAGCATTGTGCAGCACCTACAAATTCAAATAAAGCACTCAGAGCCCAAGAGAAATTCAAAAGACTAAAAAGCAACATAAAGAAACAACTCCTGAGAATATCAGAACCACACTTTTTCTGAGGAAAAAGAAGGAAAAAAAAAAAAACTCTGGCGTTCACAACCCGACCGCCCATTGTACACACGTTACAATTTGGTAGAGCTGGAACTAACCAGCAATTCTCTGTGGCTCATTCCGCTTCCCATCAGAAAGAAACCCTTGGAGACTACTTGCTCTTGAATATATTGAAATGCTATCTCCTTTAGATATTATCCTTGCCATCGCTACAGATGCCAAATGACGCACAGGTCGCTTAGCACCAAGAATAAGCAAGGAATACAATGCATCTTCACATTTTCTTTGCCACAACAAGATTGATTCCTGAAATTTAATATTTTCAGGATATCAAAATTTACTCTTCTAAGGAATAAGATATGAACTTCCAAAACATTATAACAAAACTCAACTGGAAAAGAATAAATTTTCAAAACCAATAACATTTAAAAACAAAATTCTAGAATACAAATGTATGACGCCATCTACTACATTTACAATGAAATTGAAACTAATAAACACTTTACAAGTACTTGTTTTCTACATTAATATAAGTCATGTGTAATGTAATGCCTATCCATTTGCATAAGGAGCTAATAATTAACCAAAGATAATTGCACCTCCTACGAAACATCCAAACCGTAATTGAATTACTTATGATCAAACTAACAGACATGTCATATCCGCATTACTTTCTAATCATCAATAACACAAGTTTCATGCAACTAGCATATCAAATCTTAACAAAATATAAGTTACAGTCAAAAAAAAATGCATGTACTAAAGGATATTCCTTCAGTAAAAATCAAACCAGACGAGTTCAAAATACAGGAAGTAAAAATGTTAAGATCAAGGTCGCAGAACAACAGTTTATAAAGCAATTAAGATCAAACAAGTTCATAAAAAAGAGAACCTAACAGAACAAATAAGTATATATACAACAATGTGATAGAATTTAGCACTTAAAATTTGTTGAATGTTATAGTAAGAGGTTTAGATCTGGAGAAATAGGGACCTTTGGCTCTTCCTCGAGGGCGGATATAAGATCAGAGAGGAGATCAAAACAAAGAAGAGGATCGGGAGATTTCTGCGATGCGGAAGCAACTATGGATTCAAGCTGAGCTACCAATACTCCGAAGCGCGAGAGAGGAACGTTCTCCCTCACGTAGTTCCTCCTCGCCATTTCTTCAAAGAAGCCAAGATTAAATCTTCAAATGAAAACTAAAACCTAGTCCAGTTTTAAAGATTTTACTATGTTTTCTTTCATCAAAAAGGGAAACCGAATCTCAAATCCCCAAATTGAATGAATGAACAACAATGAAATGGCGGTAGTAGTAGAGTACTAGAAAGAAAGTTCAGAAACTCGTTGCCTTCTTGGCTTGTTCGGGTCGTTTCTAATTTCTCAGTAGCCGTTTGGATATGGATCCGTGCCCGAATCTTTGTTCTTTGTTTTTCTTGTCGCTTTTTTTCATGGCAAATTATACCGTGGAGTTTGGAGTTTAGCAAACTACACAAGTGGGTTTTAAAGAGTGACATGTGTCTTAGGGACTAGATTGAAATATTTAAAACTTAAATAATTCAAAAAAATGGATATTTGTCAACTTCACAACCCGCTTGTAGAGTTCAAAATTTACACATCCATGTATCATATAATCACCCCTTTTTTTCTTTTCTTTTTTTTAATCTATTCCTTTTCTTCCCTCGAAAAGGTTAAATAATTTTTTTAAAAAAAAATATTGAGTGGGCTTTATTGGGTTAATCTTGGGCCGACCCGTCAAGGAAAAAATTAATCTCTGGCCCAGTGACTTCATACTTCATAGTTTTTTTTTTTTGGGCAATATATTGTAGCTTTTTATATCAAAAATTGTTTTTTTTAATGTATTTAAACACATTTTCTTGGCAAAAATTCCACTGTCCATTATTCTTTTTTGGTTGGTTAAAGATCAATCTATAATTAATAATTCAAAATAAATGATAGACCATCCAGTTAAGTTTGTGACTCTGGCCAGCAATGGAAGTCAAATTAGTGAAAAGGTTGATACCCTTTATCAAAAGCAAAAATATCTTTTCACATTTTTAATTTATTTTTATCATGTGGCAATTTGATACTACATAACATACTACTAGCTGTTTCTCCCAAAGTAGAATATACATGGTTATTGGAATCTGGCTATCTCTTCCTTTTTAAAGGGTCAAATGTCTTTTTTAGAGCTCTATCTTTTGGTACCATTTTTCATTTTCATTTGCTGGAAGAGTCTTGAAATGATCATACTGATTAGCTTAGTCAGTATATATTGTTTCATTTTCCTACCAGAAGGTTTAACTTTAATAATGAGATCATGGCATCATATAAAATTTTACAGCCATATACAGTCTTGAGATATATAAAGTGACCAGACCAAAAGCATTTGTAATAACTAGGTATTGATGAAAGACTCAGTTGATAAACAAACTCAGGGAAATGAAGTTCAACTTCATGTATACTAATCGATCGACAAAGAAATTAAAACAAGTAAATCTAGTTACAAACATATATATATATATATATATGTCTCCATGAACTATTGTCATATACATAATAGATCTAACAATGTCAGCAAAAATAGCTATAAATATTATATCAGTTACTGGTTGATGAAAGCCTTGAGATGGGACATCAGCTCCTGGATCCGAGCTTGAGATGAGGGATAATTATGGAGAATTTGAAATGCATGCCCCACGCCTTTGTAAATCTTTGTTTCAACCCTTTTTCCAGCACTAGCCAAGGCATTGCAAAACTCCAAGTTCCTGTCTTTTAGTATATCCATCTCTGATATGCACACCATTGTGGCTGGAAGTCTTATTTCCCACAATTTAGTAGCGCCTTTTGCTAAAGGATTGCACCATGGATGATCACGGTTGGTACCTAGAGGAAGTGACAGTCGCCAGTAGGTATCGGAAGCTGATAGATTGAGTGCTGAGTTTGCTGGTTGTGTGGAGTGAATTTCTGATACAGTTCTTGACTCTCCTCCAAAGAAAGGTTGAATCAAGATAGTGCCCTTGAGAACCAAAGGCTTGATGTTGGAATCAGATGTGCCATATGATCCTAGTCTTGTGGCCACATTGTAAGCTATATTGGCACCAGCACTATCACCTGCTAGGAACAAACTAGAGAAATCACATTGACTTAGCCACCATTTGTGTTCATTAGACCCATTTAGAGCTTGTTGTTTCACCCACATAAGAGTGTTGATACCATCATCATAAGCAGTAGGAAGGCGATATTCAGGAGCCAGACGGTAGTTGACAGAAAGGATTATGCAGCCTGCTTTGGAAGCAAGAGCAGAGAGGAACTCATGGTAACAGCTCCAAGCAGCCGAGCCAACACAGAATCCACCCCCATGGAAGTAAACAAGCAAAGGCATCTTGCTGGAGTGGCTTGGGGCGTAGATACGTGTCCACGAGCTCGTGAATTTATCAATAACAACATCTCTAGCCATCACACCACCTGCCACCGTGCAGGGGACAATAGGGATGATTGGTGGCCTTTCAACGTGTCCGCTTTTGTAAACTCTGATGAGCCCTTCAATTTCTTCAACTACAACAGCATGATTCTTCTGGCCTACCTGAACATTAAGCCTAGGATCAAAGGAAATGGCTGCCATTCTTTTTCTTCTCATACAGTAAAAATATGCAAAGGATCTTAAAGGGTGGTGGTTGTGACTTGTAAGTACTTAGAGGGATCCTTTTATAGAGAATGCCAAAGGCTAGAGCAAAGACAACAGCTTCAAGTTGGTAAAGGAAGCTTCCTTTCCTTTTTCATCTGACAAGTGGGGGATTGAACTCATCGAATGCCGTCACATAGATTCTCACCCTTTTTCCAGAACTCCTAATTCTTAATTAACATAACAAATACTTTAATTTTTTGTTCATCGAAAGTTAAAGAATCAAATGCCTGTGAATGTATCCTGATAGAAAAGGAAAAACCTTCTATCTATGAACTTTGCATCAGTTCTGGACTAAACAAACCGATCCTCATTAAAAAAATATTTATCCTGTCTATTTTAGTTGCTGTTGCACTTGGACTATGGTATTCAAAGAGATAAGGTTTTCAAAGAAACTAAACCAGCAAAGATTTCACAATACCATCAGTATATTACTTGATTCTTTTCGGTGTGAATTAAATAAGTGAAACTTGGCACAATTATCCTGATATTGTTTATGTTAAAAAGGGAAAATGTCATGAACAATTTTGATCCATTTTTTGCTAAAAGTCAGTTTAAAAGATGTTTTCATTTTTCACAAAGATCTGTTGACATATTTTTCCGGCAGAAGATGGCATGCAATATACTAATCTATACCATTCACTTTCTAGGGGAAATAGAAGATAGTCAAGCATATGCAGGATTTGCATTTCATACAAAAGCTAATAAACCAGAAAACATGATTTTTCTTTTTCCCTTTTAACCTTATAGTTTAACCTTATTCATGGCAATCTCGCATAAGGCCAAGGATGATATCAGTTCATGCTGTTTCTAATAATGTTTTCATTGACAAGAGTAGGATAACGAATTCTTATCCTTATATCCAGACACTGTTCAGTAAATCATGGACTGAGAAATTTTGTTCTTTAACTTGCAAGTACATGCAAATGGCCTGCTAACTTTATTCTTCAAATATTATGCTATCTCCTTAGCTTTCTGACAAATGTATCTGCACCTTTCTCATTCTTCCAGCCATATCTTCTCTTTTATCACTTGAAGACAAAAATCAAGATTTCCTTCATGGCTTCCATGCATGTATTATGCCGTGAATGGACTGCTTGGATAAACATGACAGCATATTAAGACAGTTTCAGAATTGATGCTAAGCCTGAATTATTGTCATTTAAACCTTATGCCAAGTCAATGGTACAAAATTTAAGAATGGCATTAGAAAACATGTCAATCTGACCAAGACGGTGGAACTTTGTCCTCACTAGGCTAAAACTATGAGCAAAAACGAGATATTCCCCATATTATCAAGAAAAAAGAGAGGGAAAAGGTATAGCAGAAAAAGGAAAAGCATGTGAAAAGTGGGAGAAGAATTTTAAAGATTTTGTTCTTGTACTTGCTATGTATAGAATCCTTGGTTCCAACCATTTTTCTGAAGCTTCAGCATTTTGGTACAACTATGTTGTATTCCTTCAATCAAATTCTGACTGTAGAGACAAAGAACTGTGTGTCATGAGTCTGAATCAGGTCAACAAGTGTACAAGGATAAGCCTATGCTGATATATTCATGCAGAATATAATTGCGTGTAGGAAGGCATGTACCGCCAAGAAAAAACACTATATGCACAATAGAACAGTGAAAAGGCCTTCTGGAAAATATTCATTCGATATGGGAATGGATATGTAATAGATTGGAACAGGAGATAAACATAAGAAATAGTAAATGTGTCTCTTCAAAAGGAATACATTTTTCAAATATATATGATGTGAAATCGATATTTTTGGTACGAGAAGGAAATGATTTGCGAATCATTGAAATAAAACTTACTCGAGACACATTAGAGTTGTTATGATGGAACAGAGAATTCAAAGTTGAATTGATAGAAAGAATGTCAATGCATGTTGGATGGAGGGAGTGAGGCAACTTGTTGAAATAATTATGTCAAACACAATTTTACAAAGTGAGGTCTAGACTGAAAATGCAGCAAAGGGCAATTTGATTGCATATTGCAGAAAGAAAAGGAACAACAGATTCCATCTATCTTTTACCACAAGTTAGAAGATGAAACTGCATCTACCTTCTTATTCCAAATTTGTCATAGCTGACTTCTTCATCCAAATAATATGAGGAGGATATCTTCTGAATTTATTTTACAACAAGATTAATAAATTGTTCAAATTCAAACCGAAAAATTGAAAAATGAGAGTGGATCCTTCCATTTAGATGAAAAGGCCCTATCAGGTTTAAATTTTAGTGTTTATGCTGACAAATAGCAGAAGGACTTTAAGAGAGATATATATCACCAAAGTCAACAGGATTTGTACTAGCAAAGTGCTTTATCTATCAGCACATTTCCAATTTTGCAAGAAATACTAAATGGAATTGCTGAGAAATACAAAACCCGAAATCTTTCAAGGGGAAGCATGGAGCCATTGAATGATGGGTCACATAACTCCCCCAGGAGGATAAAAGTTACAGATTCTTTTCACCCTTGCATTCCACCAGAAATTAGTCTTTTATGCCCAAGGATATGCAAATGGGGTTGCCATCTTTATCTTTATTCTCTAAAGATGCCCTCCTTTTTTGACTACTCTCATTCATCCAAGTGTATGCATGTGTGGAAAAAGAAAGGTGGAAACTAAGAAATGCAATGCCAAGAGCTCCCTCATTTTCATTGGACTAAATCATAAATAAAAAGAAACTCTTCCTATTATGAAGTCGGTAACTAGTTCTTCCGTAAGAGGCAGAGGGCATGCAACTGAACTCTCTAGGAAGCTATCAGAAGAATCCATTTAGTTGCTAAAGGTACAAGAAAAAGCAGGGAGGCATATATATTTTTCATTGACTAGCTTTTTCTTCTTGGACCCCAGCCATAGATTTACCTTCTTTTGCCAACCTTGAATATTTCGGCTTTCATCACTAGTTAATTTCTTCCTACTGTATTTTATCAAGTTTTGATGTAGAAGCTACAGTGGCATAAATACCAGCATCTTTTGGAAAGAAAAGAATAGGCCATAGTATTTCTAGTATAATCAGCATACGGTATTCGGTTTGCATATTGATTAATTAATACTCCATGTAGTATAAGGTAAAAAAGTATTCCGAGACTATTTAGAAACATCTAGGAATTTCAGACAAAACAAAGGAATACTTAAATATATCAGATGCAATTTGTAGTCAAATGACAAATCGTTATTCAGCAACAGAATCAGCCACCCTTAGATCAAAATCTATGATTCCTGAATGCCCTTGATGTATGTTAAGAAAATAAAGCTGGCCTACACACAAAGTGTAGATGTGAGGAATATACATTTATCTATAAAAGAAGATTATAGTGTTGCAGTGTCACTTTCCTTGTGTAACCTTCACAATGGTAAGCATCAGATTCTGATTACATATTTGACTAGCTATATATGTAAATTAAGCACAAGGTTCACAATTGTCAAAGTAAAGGTCTGCCGGTGAAATAATATATTCTCCTTGCATTATTTGTTCTGGTTAGTTCTCTAGGCATACAAAAGCAGAATCAGTTTACTGAGCTTTAATTATAAATAATATGTACCTTGCTTGTTAAGTTATTTCAGCCTTGTTTTGCCAAACCATACATACATAGTTCTTTCTATTGGCAAGACCTGGAGTCAGTCATTGGTCAAAATAACTAGAACAAGCTTCTGCATTTTTACACACAGATTAGGCATATAAAGATCAGACCAAAACTGAAAAGTTTTCAATGCCTGTTAGATTCTATTGATTGGATTTGAACCAAAAGAAACTCAGTGCCCTCTACCATGTGTTAGAGTTGAAAGCTCCATATTATAGTCACAAATCTAATAAATCATATTTCTCATGAAGAAGTTTATTTGGAAACTCATTAACAGAGCTGAACTTACAGTTCAATTGTAAAATTGACCACTTGCAGGCCATCAAGAGCAGCATAGCTTTGAGCCTTTGAGCAATTCTGCAGTCTTTAGTCCCTAAAATATTCATAACATAAAATGAATGTAAGATAATAACTAAGGAATATAAAATAATCTTGCATAAGCAAACATCAACAAGAAAGATGTTGAAATGTTGTAAAAAATAAAAGCTGTAGACACATCCCAAGTACCTTTGTTAGATTACTGTATCTTATCTTCATGATGGACATGCTAATGGAAAATTAGGTATTTTTTTATATCATCATTTCATTTGCTTCTCCTTTAGCCACAAGGTAAAACCAGCCTTTCCCATGTTCATTGATCTCTTTGGTTTATGAGGTGATTATTTTTAAACAACCATGATTTTTGCAAATTGCAATAAACAACCAGCTTAGACAAAAACTTCAACTAATTTTTTTTTGGTCAAAATTATTTTATTTTTTCATGTTTTAGGAATTTCTCTCCTTAGGAACAAGTCAAGAAACATACAAGAAGGGCCAAACGGCCCAAACCCAACCCACCCACACCCCATCGCAATAGTAAAAAGAAACCTAGTGAAACGCTACGTTTAGTTGATTTTTAAACCAATGCGAAAACGGTGCCGTTTTATCCTTCATTTCACACATTCCAGAAAGCGCTAAAAACCCTTCGAAGCTTTTTTCTCTTCAAGCCTCACACTCTTCAGTTCAGTTTTCTTTTCTTCTACTCTCGCCTTTCTCTGCAAATTTTGTACTGCTAGATACTTGGAAAGAAAACAGAAACAAACTAAACTAAAGGAGAAATAATGTCGCTTCGAGTGCTGAACCCGAATGCTGAAGTGCTAAACAAATCGGCGGCTTTACATATGAACATAAACGCCGCCAAAGGTTTACAAGATGTTCTGAAATCAAATCTGGGTCCGAAAGGAACCATCAAGATGCTCGTCGGTGGCGCCGGCGATATCAAGCTCACCAAAGACGGAAACACTCTCTTGAAAGAGATGGTACCTTCTTCTTCCTTTTTTTTTTGGTTTTGCTTCTTCAAAGGAAAACCCTAGATCTTCCGTTTCTTTTAGTAACCTGGTTTGGTTGGTTGATTTTTTTTTTCAGCAAATTCAAAATCCAACGGCTATAATGATTGCGAGGACCGCTGTTGCTCAAGATGATATAAGTGGAGATGGAACTACTTCCACTGTTATTTTCATTGGGGAGCTTATGAAACAATCTGAGCGTTACATTGATGAAGGTTAGTGCTTGGGAATCTCTTCGTTTTATGCATTCAACCTTTCTGCATTTTCCTCATTGGATTTGGGACTTATGGAACTTGGCACCTTTGGGTTAGATTTAAAAAATAATAATAACAACAATAAATCCAGCTGCATAACATACTAGTAATATATATTCCTGTGTTTATTAGGCTGTTCGATGCTTGTTAATGGTGTTCATCTAATCTTAATCATTTTAAGGAAATTTAAAAGAACATTTTTATTAGTAATCTCTCCTCCTTTTTCCCGGTAATTATCCATTATCTGTATGCATTATATTTTTTTTTCTTGTTTTAGGGATGCATCCCCGTGTCCTGGTTGATGGTTTCGAAATTGCCAAAAGAGCAACACTCCAGTTTCTTGAGAAGTTTAAGACTCCTGTTGTGATGGGCGATGAACCAGATAGAGATATTCTGAAAATGGTTGCAAGAACAACACTAAGGACCAAGGTAGTATGCCTATCTTCTTCTTTTGACTCCCTCCTTTACTTGTCTTCCGCTTTCTGAGTTATTGATTGATGTATTGTTTTCTCAAACAGTTGTATGAATCATTAGCGGATCAACTAACTGACATAGTTGTTAACTCAGTAAGTACTTCTGCTGTTGGTTTTTGTTTAAAATTTACTACTGTGTCAAGCACATTTCAGACTTTTGCTTGCCATCTGCTTAGTAGGTTAACTTTTGGTGACATAACTTTGATTAATGCAATAGGTACTGTGTGTCCGAAAGCCTGATGAACCTATTGATCTCTTTATGGTGGAAATAATGCATATGCGTCACAAGTTTGATGTAGATACACGGCTGGTATGTTATATTTCCTGCCCCCCCCCCCCCCCCACCATCCTTTTCACTTTTTACCATTCCATTATTATTCCCTTTTTCTCTCAGGTAAACAAAGTTTCTTATTTACCTCTATTCTGCAATAGGTTGAAGGCCTAGTCCTTGACCATGGTTCTAGGCATCCTGATATGAAGCGCCGAGCAGAAAACTGTTACATCTTGACATGCAATGTATCGTTGGAATATGAGAAAAGGTATATATATGCAACTCCTTTTAAGTTTTTCCTTACTTTTTGTTTTGATGATGCAGGTGGTGTGGGTTGGTATTTACAATAAAATAGATAAGAAATTGATTATTTTATCATTATAATCCTTGCCTACGTATCCACACATAGCTCATCAACATGTTTTAGTGGAATGGATATAGGTTTGTTTCCATTCTAATCATAGAACTAATGTTTTAGCCTTCAGTGAAATAAATGCAGGCTTTTTCTACTCGAATGCAGAGCAGAGAGAGGCGATGGTTGCAGCTGAAAGGCGTTCTGTTGATGAAAGAGTCAGAAAAATTATTGAGCTAAAAAATAAGGTAGCTTTGGGTTGCATCATTTACTAAAATCATAAATAAGGCGGTTATGCATCAGATATGTATAAATTCTTAAATTTCCTACTCTTATTGGTCATATGCAGGTCTGCGCAGGCACTGACAACAACTTTGTTGTTATCAACCAAAAGGGTATTGATCCCCCTTCCTTGCATCTTCTTCAACAGGCAGGGGTAAGTTGTGGATTTTTGCATGCTTTTTTAATGACATTGTCGGTAATAAATCTTTCCAAGGAGTAGTTCTTCGTCAAAGTATGCTATTTTAAGTTTTAATATAAGTATTGCTAGATGTGATTGATTCATTGAAGATTCTCTTTGGGCATCTTAAATGCATGAACATGTAGATTCAGACAAGTTCCTAAGTTGAAGTGTTACCTATAAAATTGAAATCAATTTTAAAGGATTTAGTTGAAATTTGTCTCACCTATTCGTTCATTGCAATTTGCTGATTTATGGTTTCTAGATCATTGCTCTGAGAAGAGCAAAGAGAAGAAATATGGAAAGGCTGGTTTTGGCATGTGGAGGAGAAGCTGTAAATTCTGTTGATGATTTAACACCTGATTGTCTTGGGTGGGCTGGACTCGTCTATGAACATGTCCTTGGGGAAGATAAGTATACATTTGTGGAACAAGTGAAGCATCCTCATTCATGTACAATTTTGATTAAAGGTACGTTGGATGTGTTTGTGACTTTCAAGACTAGACATGATTTTTAACAATGCTGCTTCCTATTTATGTACTGATATTCTATGACCTATAATATAGGGCCTAATGACCACACAATTGCCCAAATTAAGGATGCTGTTCGTGATGGGCTGCGAGCAGTCAAGAATACTATTGAAGATGAAGCTGTTGTATTAGTAAGCTCTGCTTCTATAAATTTCTTTGATTTATTCTCCAAGCTGATTTAATTTAGTGCCAATTCTGTGCTCAGTCTTTACTGCAACTTTATGATAGTGTTTGTATGGATAATTATCTGCAAAATTTTGTCATTAATCCAGCGGAGAATAGAAATTTATATTGCAAATAAGTAGGAATGAATAGGCTGGCTCCATACTCTTTAGGGTAAATAGCATCTATGTTTTACCTTCCAGAGACTTCAATACAGATAGTAATGGAAAAATGAGTAGAAGTTCCAATGAGTAGCTTGTACAAGTTATAACCTACTGACCAGTAAAGTTTACAGGATTATCTGTTACTGAGCTGTGCGATATATGTAATTTTCTGATCAATGACTACTCTGTGCTTCAGGGTGCGGGAGCTTTTGAAGTTGCAGCTAGACAATACCTAATTAATGAAGTGAAGAAAACTGTTCAAGGGGTATGGTTCTGCCACATTTTGTTGTTTGTAATTATTTAGACAGAGTATTAAGTAATTCTGATGTATGTGAACAATTAACAGCGTGCCCAATTGGGTGTTGAAGCCTTTGCCGATGCCCTCCTGGTGGTGCCTAAGACACTTGCTGAAAACTCTGGGCTTGACACCCAAGATGTGATAATTGGTCTTACGGTATTACATATTTTGTCCTTATCACTGTTTATTTTTTGTACCTCTTTCTAAAAGTACCTGGACAAAACATATCATCCTTCTCTTTTGACTGTTTATTCAGGGAGAGCATGACAGGGGTAATATTGTGGGTCTGAATCATCAGACAGGAGATCCAATGGACCCTCAGATGGAGGGTATATTTGATAATTACTCTGTTAAGCGCCAAATTATAAACTCTGGGTAAGTGGGGACTTCTTGCTTGTATTTTACGATTATCTCCATTTCCCCCATCGCGTATCTTTCTAATCACCAAGTTCCCCTGCATGCTTTACGTACCATCATGATGCATTTTAGTATGAAAGGTGTAGGAAAACCTTTATCATCAATAAATTTTATCTTGTTTGGGTTTGAAAAATGATCAAAGATAATTTGTTTTACAGGCCTGTAATTGCATCACAGCTGCTATTGGTAGATGAAGTCATTCGGGCTGGTAGAAACATGCGCAAGCCAACTTAAGTGTGTTTGTTTGCCATGATATACATTTTTGCTGGGGGGAATTTTGTTGTGGTTTTGGGTGCTATTTATGATCTTGTATTGTGATGATGTAAAACTTATGGTGGTTGTGTTGTGGGATATTTTTGGGAGGAAAGTTTTTCAGCCTAAAATGAACATGTATGATTCCTCGCATAGATATGGCATCGGTCCTATTCCAGCCCTTGCACCATTTTTTAAAATTAAGCTTTATTAGTTTCGTATTCAACTTCTATGTTGGAACTAGAATATCTATGATGTCCTACAGGTACCCAAACACCATCTCTCAAAGTGGTCATGAAGAAAGTTAAATAGTTTCTTTTGGACCATATATTACTTTCATGTTATAGCGCCGAAAAAAGTAACTCCTTGCACGAGTTAACTCTAATAATGACCAAAAAGGGCTGAACTCAAAACTGGATCTAATATGTTGGCCGCCAACATAAGCAATTTGCGCCATGGCGAGTTGACGACCAAATGTTGTTTATTGAAACAGTTTCAAATTTCTATTCTATTGGGCGGATGGATAACAACTAGTAACATGGAGTTATACCAACATTCAAAATCAATGCATCATATGAAAATGAAAATAGAAAAACAGGAATAGAGGATCGACATAGTTTATAATTAACAAGAAAATGGGTTGGTGCTTATCTACTCAAAGTCTCTTACAAACAACATTTTCTTTAGAGATCCCTGATAATTCAGACTGCAATTCCAGATAGACCCTGATTCAATGCATGAAACATTTGCAACTAGTAGAGATTGAAGCCTCCATCCCATATTAATTATTTGCC
This sequence comes from Corchorus capsularis, assembly GCA_001974805.1. Classification (NCBI taxonomy): domain Eukaryota; kingdom Viridiplantae; phylum Streptophyta; class Magnoliopsida; order Malvales; family Malvaceae; genus Corchorus; species Corchorus capsularis. The sequence goes on from AWWV01010325.1 coordinate 43,237, forward strand.
CTATCGAACTGCATATTTGTGAAAAAAGAAAAGGGGCCAGATTGGATAAAAAGCAGTTCCAACTTCCAAGCCTGGCATATTCATTAAGACAAGCTAGTTGTACATTGAAGATTCCTTTGCAAGATCTTAGCCACCAAACGGAATGAGCTTAGACTCTTGCGGTTCCTTTTTCATTTTCTTGAAGCATGTAGTCTCTCTTCATTTCTTCTAAGACAGCATCATTTGTGCTGCAGTAACCAGATATACAAGAAAGGAGTTATATGAAATTCAAAGTAAATTACAGCCCTTCTCAGAGTTCACATTCCTACAAAAACAGAATAAACTTGAATTCTAAATCACAAACAACTCAATCAGAACTTTAATAAAATTAAATTCTAAATCACAAATCAGAACTTTTCCAAGAAAATAAGATGAATTTCTTTACACCTTGAAAGTGAAATCACCTAGTTTCTCCTTGCTATTAAACCTTCAAAGTTCAAACATGATCTTGCATGATTTCCTGCCCTATAGAACATGCATGAATTTTCTTTTGGTCTTATGTAGGTTAATTTGGCTCTTAGTTTAACTTATTTTCAGTACTAGTTTTCCTACAAGTCCCCTCTTCCTACCATGAAATTATCAGATTTGATGTTTTTTCATCCTCGCCCCTACGTCCTATCTATCCTTCCTACCAAGTGAAGCTTAAAATGTAAAAACAAAGATTCTGAACTGCTTGCATTCTAAATACTACATTTTAGGATCCAATACTTTTTCATCTTTTGGATCAAATCAATCCTATGTGATTACTATACACTTACCTTGTTCTAAGGACTCTTAAAACAGTTTAAGGCAGTCTCTAGTTAGTTTATAGCACACCTATTATATCAAAGATTTGGGAGGATTGATTTGGATGCAGTCCGGGCCTGTGTTCTTGCACAAATGTAAGTGCTCTAAAAATATAAATCGATGCCCTGAAACTCGACATTCCAAACCTTATAACATTATACTATGTAATAGTCCACCAAAATCGATGCCCTAAAACTTGACATTCCAAACCTTATAACACTATGCTATGTGATAGTCCACCAAAATCGATGCTCGAAAACTCACATTCCAAACCTTAAAGCATTATACTATGGCAATATAACCTTGCTGCTAATTATTTTCAATGCCAATATGCTAATTTGCTTTGCAACATCAACAGCGGGGCTATAGTAAACTCAAATCAATATACTTGAACATATAGTTCATGGAAATGGGTGCAACTATTCATGCTTTAAGTCCTATATAATGTCTGAGACAGCAACTCCCAAAATTCTTGTAATGTGATGCAGCCATATAAAAGAGTTTTATCAATATAGCTATAGAATTATTTTACAATTGACCATCTATTAGACTATTATCGAGCATTAATGTGCTTAACAAAAAAAGGTCAATGGTTGGAATTATTCCTAGGCAAAATTTTGAAATATTGCCCCTGGGAAACACCTCAATGATAGGAACTCAAAAAAAAATTCAACTTGAAGGCTCAAGTTCGAATCTTGATGGTCCAAGAGTGATGTTTATGAAATGAAGAAGAACTATATCCCTTTCATTTACATAGTACAGTAATCCACATGTACAGAATAATCACAAGTTGGTTAAGTAAAACAAACAATTCATAATTTCATATATTCTAGCAGAAGATACAGATAAACCGTTTCAATTAAAGAAAAAACAACGTAAAACCAACCCAATTATACTTATCTGCTTGAGCATATCATTACTGTAGCTAAAGATGAATCACTTTTAAGTTCTCCTTATTAAAGAAGGAAGGAAAAATTAAGAAAAATAAAAGGGACTTACTATTGGTGAAGACAAGCATTTAATTCTTTAGCTTGTTTACGACATTGCCATACAACAGAAATAGTCCTCCCAGAAGCACATTGAGCATATTTCGAAGTGTAATGATCACATTCTTTTAGTGCCTTTTGCTTCATTTTGCTCCGCAAAGCTGAACAAACCAAATCAACCCATTTCACAATTACAACATTAATTCTTTTCTTTTCTCAGAAAATGTAAGAAAGTGAAAGAAAATTGAACTAAAAACAACACAAAATAGGGGTTTTAGCAGAAAGGGTTTAATTGAGTTCCTCTATATCCCTTCCTTACTATGGCTAACCTTCCTCAACTTTCTTCTTCACATGATTCTCACGTGCTTCCTGTACATATCCCATTGCTAAAATTGCCTCTGTCAGACAAAAAAAAAAATAGGACTTCCCGGCGGCTGCTAATCAAATTGGCAGTCAAAATGGTTCAGAGGAGGAAGATACTTATGATTTTGTGTTCCGTGGTTTTCATTTCTGATTGGGTTGGTTTCTTGGGCCAATGGGCCCAGTTCTCATGAAAAAGACTGATTTGGCCCATTATAAATGGAAATAGTAACAATCAGCATCTTCCCACGACAAAACAAGATCCATTCTTATTTGATTTCTTCCTTTTAGGTTAATTCTGATTTCTCACTTCTTTTTCTTTTCAAAGAAAACAAAATGATTTCTCTATTCTAATAATAACAGATGGACGAATTTGTAGAGAACAAGAAAAGTATAGACCAAAATCAATATTTTATATAGTACAGGGACCTCTCGGGTACTTTTACCCTTATCTTTATATCTTTTGTTTTACTTTTTTTCTTTTTCTTCCCTCTTATTTCTTGCGTGGGGTCTCTTTTTTTTCAAGGTTTTCCCTGACTAATTCGGATCCGACTCGTGTCGCGTACCTGGTTACGATGGGTAAGTCGTCCAACAGGGACAGCTGCGTACACAAGGTCTCCAACCTGAGATCTGCTTAATCTCGAACCTGACCTGCTTAAGTTGTAACAAGCCGCTTACCACTTATTCAACCCCTTATTGGTTTATTTTATATGCTTTCCTTCCAAATTTTTTATATATCCTATGAATTTAATTTTCTTTGTGTTTTTTTATATATATCCTATGAATTTAATTTTCTTTGTGTTTTTTTTTTATATATCCTATGAATTTAATTCCCTTTCTTTCATATAATTTCTTTATGTATGGCTTAATTAAATTGTTTTTGTTAGATCGAAGATACCAATATTAACTTTTGTAACCAAAACCAATCCTCCAGATCAATTCCTTGCTGCTCGAAGTCTGTCAATCATGTCTGCCAATTCAGGGGATCCTCCTGTACGGAAAAGACGTATCCATACCATGGATTCTTCTTCAGAGGAAGAGGATTTTGTGCGTAAGCCTCGTGTACCTGTACTCTCGTCCAAAAGACATATCCATCCCATGGATCCGTATCCGTATTCTATGCCTGCCATACATGCTGCGACTTCTATTGATCGTAAGACTCCCATGGATATTATTAAAACTGTAGGGGATAAGAAAGAGTATATTAAAACTAAGCCTCCCATACCCATAGGGGATTTTGTACTTAAGCCTCCCATGGATCCTAATGTACCCTCTCTCATATATCAATATTATCCATATCCTGTTCTGCCTCTAAGCCTCCCATGGATGATAGAACTAAGCCTCCCATACCCATGCCCCAGGATCCATCTCTGCCTCCTAAGCCTCCCATGTATGATAGTAAGAAAGAGGATATTAAAACTCTCATATATCAATATTATCAATATCTCCTAAGCCTCCCCAGGATCCATCTCTGCCTCCTAAGCCTCCCATGTATGATAGTAAGAAAGAGGATATTAAAACTCCCATATATCAATATTATCAATATCTTCCTCCTAAGCCTCCCCAGGATCCATCCCTGCCTCCTAAGCCTCCCATGTATGATAGTAAGAAAGAGGATATTAAAACTAAGCCTCCCATACCCATAGGGGATTTTGTACGTATGCCTCCTCCCATGGATCCATCTCCTGTTCTCGTGAAGCCTCCATACGTAAGTCTCTTATTTCCTCCTAATATATTTACGAATATGATTTATTGCATGTATTTGGAATGGTTTTATTTTTGGTTTTTGGTTTGTTTGATGCTTTTGGATTCCTAATTCTAATCTCTTAAATTGCAGAGAATTTTTGGAGGAGGACCATCCCTATGGACAATGAAGAGTCGTTTGAGAGGTTTCGTCTCCACCCTCTATGTGTTATGGCCATTGATCCCTTCAATAAGAAATATGTAAGATCAAAGTACTTCTTGTTCGTATTTTTTCTCCAAATCTTATATTATGTAAAAACTTAGTGTTTTTTCGTTCATATCTTCAAAAACAATACTAATTAAGTTTCTTTCCTTTCAGGATACCAAATATGAGTTTTTGAAGATAGAGAAGGTAAACATGCTAAAAGGTAGTGTTGTTTACACCTTTTACATTACTTTTCAAGCTCGTTAAAATGCCATCACTCAAACTTTCCAAGCACTGGTTCACAAGTACTTTGTAACTTGAGAAATAGAATATTGTTTTTGTGGAGTGAAGGCTAATAAATTGAATGTTACATGGCAGCATCCCCAAGGTTCAAGGGGATTTGATTATAAAACTGCCTTTGGTGAAGATTAATGCACCTTTGGGTCATTATGATGTGTTAATTTTAGAATCTGGATAATAAACTTTTTCTCGGGTATGTTTTCATTATGATGTGTTAATTTTGGAATTTGAATATTAAACTTTTTCTCTTTGCCTTTGTAGTTGGGATCTTATATTTTGCTTTTCTTGTTAGTACACGTTGTTTGATTTAACTGCGACACGTTGTATGAGTATGATAGTTGTACTGCTGCTGTTTCAAGATGGATGCCTATCCAAGGGGTAAAAAGATTATCATAGTGAAATCAATTATAAAATTCCAAATCAAAGCCGTGCCATTAAAGTTGTTTGGGGAATTAATAAGATTTTCACTGTGACAGTTGATAAAACAATGCCTCAGTGTAGGAAACGATAACAAAAGAATCACAAAATTTGATAGATGAAGGATATAATTACGGTCTTGTCATTAACCGTTTTTATGGGAACATTCTAGTAATTAATTTGAGGACTATGCACCTTCAACCTGATTCATTGTCAAGGTTGATTTTTTTTTTTTAACTGCAATTTGTTTGTGTCTGATCGATGATGCCTTATCACATCAACCATGAAATCATTTGTGTGTTGCCATCATCTTCCACACACCAGTCCAGCCAGTTCATGCCCTCGGAGCTGCCATTGCCATCCTATTATTAGTTTATAATAAGTTCTTAATTTGACAATAATTTGAAGACTTATTAGTTTAATAACACTTTTAACTCTTGTTCGAAGTCATACATGTTAGTAATGCCCCTTAAGTATTGTAATGAGGCATCCAATGATCCAATAATGGAATATTGACCAAACGATGGGTCCAAGTCCAGCTTCAACCCATTGCAAAATATGGATGACACACAATCAAGATACCTTTCTTAGTTTCTTTTAATCTTACTAAGTGTCAATTTTGATTTTGAACCATTGGGAGATTGGTATATAGTCTTTGTCAAATGTTTATATTTCATGTTCAAAGAATTTGAATCAAATTCTCTCTTTTTCTCAAAACTATACTTAATTTGATAAGGGGAAAAAAAAGAAGAAGAATAAGGCAAGAAATGCATGATCATTTGCTTGGAATAAAGAAGAAAATTTTTCTTTAAAACGTTCAAAATGTACAATAATTGAGCCTGAAAAGGAAAATTGAATACAGAATACCTACTCATTTTGCCTGCGTAAATTGGTTTGACTAAAGAGCATGTTGTTTTTCAAGAAAGGTAGGCTTGGCCTATTCAATTCATTACTAGCATTTTTGTTGCTTTTTCTAATGGTCTCTTTCCCCCCTCTCTCTAACGTTAAATGTTACTAGTGTAATTAAATTGTGACAACAAGACCAACAAGGGGTTGGATCAAGTGGTAAGCGGTCTGTTCCAGTTTAAGCAGGTCTCGGGTTCGAGACCTGAGCCGGATCCGGATTAGTTAGGGCAAAGCCCTGGATACCGGATGGAATACCAAAAAAAAAAATTGTGCCAACAAGATTGCTTCGATAAAAATTGTCTAGATTCGAGTTAAATTGGTGAACTCTCGTTGGTGAATGAGACCGTCAAATGTTATTGAAATTTTCTATTTGTTGATATTCATTCATTTTTCTTATATAGATTAGTGGGAGCTCTCTATCTTGTTATTCAATCATGGCATATTTTAACATCAACAAAATTGATTTTGGTTTGTTAAATATTTAAAAGAAAAAACAAGATAATGGTAAATGAATTAAAATGAAGAAAGCATTACCATTTGCTTGACTATTTTTTTAATCATTTTTGTAGTCAAAATTTCAAGAAAAAAAAAAGCCAAGGGTTTGTCAAAATGTTAAAATTTTTGATTCATAGTCAAAGACACTTGGATTCGAACATTCGTAGAAAATGGAACTGCCTGTAAAAGTTCACTAAATTTGTAAATCGCCGACCTTGATAATGAGAATAACACCATTCTTAAACTTCTTGGAAAAAAAATTGTTGGCATTAATAGAATTTTTTTTTGCAGTAATTAATTTGGAATGAGGAAAATTACTGTAGTAAATTTCGCCTGCAGTAATTTTATTTTACTGCCAAAAAATTACTGCAAGCCGAAGGCCGGTGGGTCAAAAGTCATAACGGAAAATTCAAGTTCACTTTTTATTTTTTTCTTCAAAACCGTCAAAGCTCGGCCCCCACGTTCCCACAAAACAAAACAAGATCCATTCTTATTTTATTCTTCTTTTATATTTTCCAAAAAATAAAATTGACGGTCAATTGCCAGCGTGGCAGCCCAAAACTCCACGGGAATCTCTGCTTCCCAACACTTGTCGCCTTCTCATTGGACCACCCCCTCTTTTTCTCTTTGACACTCCCAGTTTTCATTTTATTTTTTATTTTCGAAAAAACAGAAAATAATTAATTAAAAAAAAAAGCAGTCTTGTTGCCCTCTTCACTTCCCTATAATATTTTTCCTTCCCCTTAACTCATCTCCATCAACGAATCAAAAACGAAAAAAAATCCCTCCCGAGAAAAACCAAATCTCGATCGGTACGTTTTTTAGGTCTACTTTTTTTTCAATTATATACTATATTTTTTGAATTTATTTCTTCATTTTGAGATCTGTAAGTTTTTATTCCTTTGATTTGTCGTTCTGTTTTATTTTTTGCTTCTATATGAGTGAAATGAGTGTGTTATTTGCTGTTTGCTGGGTTGATTGTAGTGGCTTTGGTTCGATCTGTTTGAGATTCGAGCTTTTCATAGCTTGATTTGACTGATTAGGGTCTTCTTTTGTTGCGATCTCTCTTTGCCTCCTAGAAGTTTGGGGAAAAGGAACTTTTTTCTGGGTATAGACTCAGGGTTTTCATATCTCAGATTTTGAGTTAAAGAAATTGTAAATTTAGAGGAAAATAGTTTTTAATTTGATCTGTTTTAGTTACTGAGATGCTTTTCTAAAAAGAAAGGGCAGGAGCTAGTGCTAATGATTTATCTTTTGAAGGTTTGGATATTTTTTTTATTAATTAATAATTAACTTTTAAGTTGTGTATATCTTTGTTTGGAACAAATTAGATTGGATCTAAAGTTTGAAAATTTTGAAGGAACAAGGAACTTAAGCTTGAAGATTATTCATTTTTTAGACTTGAGAGTGAAAATGTCTCAATTTATTGCTTTTGATGTTGATGCATACTTGTCTTAGACTACTTAAAGTTCGGCTTGAAATGTTTTTCCCCCTCTCTAACGAAAAAAAATCTTTTTATGTTGCAGGATCAAGTATTAGATTGATATAGTAAAGATGTCACCAACTGATTCATCACGGGAGGAAAATGTGTACATGGCCAAGTTGGCTGAGCAGGCTGAACGCTATGAGGAAATGGTGGAGTTCATGGAGAAAGTTGCAAAAACTGTCGATGTTGAGGAGCTAACAGTTGAGGAGAGGAACCTTCTTTCTGTTGCTTACAAAAATGTGATTGGAGCTAGGAGGGCTTCATGGAGGATCATCTCTTCCATTGAGCAGAAGGAAGAGAGCAGAGGAAATGAGGATCATGTTGCCATCATCAAGGATTATAGGGGCAAGATTGAAGCTGAGCTCAGCAAGATCTGTGATGGCATTTTGAGCCTTCTTGAGTCTCACCTCATTCCTTCAGCCTCATCTGCCGAGTCCAAGGTTTTTTACCTTAAGATGAAGGGTGATTATCACAGGTACCTTGCTGAGTTTAAGACTGGTGCTGAGAGGAAAGAAGCTGCTGAAAGCACATTGTTGGCTTATAAGTCTGCCCAGGTTAGTAAATTGATGCGACTGATGCTCTTTTGTCAGTATGAGATATTATTTCTATAATCTCTTGAAGGCTTTTTTAGTGAAAAGGATTCTGACATAGTTTTTCGCTGCTTTATTATTTTGTTTATGATGGCAGGATATTGCTCTTGCTGAGCTTGCTCCTACTCACCCAATCAGGCTGGGACTTGCACTTAACTTCTCTGTCTTCTACTATGAAATCCTCAACTCACCTGACCGTGCTTGCAATCTTGCTAAAAATGTATTGATCCCTTTTCCTTTGCTACTAATTTCTTGTTTACTTTGTTTTTTCACAACTTAGAACAGTTATTGAAATAAGTTATGGACTTATAGTTGTCCCTTTTTAACTGTTTTTATGCGGTCATCCATAGAAGGTGTAGTAAACTGTTCTTATCTGATCTTGCCCCAACCTAACCTTCTTGTGATATCAACAATCCTTATATGTTATGAAGTTGCTGGTGTGAGGACTTGACCTATTACCATTTAAAATATACTGTGCGAATGGACCAATGCTCAGAATTTTTAAGTACTAGGTTGTGATAAAATCTTTAAAGGGATGATTGTGTATACCTCTTTTTGCTCATGAAACCTATATATCGAGTTAAACATTTAGTAGCATAGATCTCAGTGTGGACTGTAGCATGTCAATGATTGCCCTTGTCCATATGAAGTCTTTGATACAAATCTCTACTTAAGGCATGAATGTTCGATTGTTTTTGTGTGAATGTTCGGAGATGTACTCTTTTGTTCATGAATTGAATGTCTTGAGGTTGCTTGTTATCCATTCAACAATGACAAATCGTTTTTATTTTGCAGGCCTTTGATGAGGCTATTTCTGAGTTGGATACATTGGGTGAGGAATCTTACAAGGATAGTACATTGATTATGCAACTTCTCCGGGATAATTTGACCCTTTGGACATCTGACATTACGGTCCGTCTCACTCACTTTCTCCCTCCCTAATTCTCCTTTGTGACTGATTATGTGTTACTGTTATCCATGAAATCATTCAAGCAGCTTTAGTGTGTCTTAGGATATAAAATAAGTTTTATTCTAAACTGTCACAATTCTCAACCTGGGTTGAAAAAGTATCTAAAGTTATTTACTCATTAACTATTGATCTAAGTTGCACTTGGCAAGTTAATTTGGATTTTAGTTAACCTGACAACTGGGCTTTCTCAATTTCTTGTTTGGTGTTCTGTATACTGTGATTGATGTGTGCGTTGATTGTTTTTCTTTGGTTATAGGATGAAACTGGAGATGAGATCAAGGAAGCTTCAAAACGTGAGTCAGGCGAGGGACAGCAGCAGTGATGAGTTATAAGTCGATAGCATATGTACTCTGTACTTTTATCTTGCAGGTTTACATAGGTGCAATGTGGGTTGTTTAGAAGGTTTTTTCTTATGCATTCATCAACGCTTGGAGTTGAAATGTTCCCAGTGGATTATATATGTGCTTTATTATTGAACAAGAAGAATTTGGTTTGGTTTTAATTTGGTAATTTAAAAGTAGTTCGTTTGGCAATTCAATCATCTCGTTTTATCCTATTAGCACTTTGTTTAGAATGGGAAATCCTTCCTGTTTTGAACAATCGCATTCCTGTTTAACTTCCTGTTTTGAATTTAACTTCCTGTTTCTCGTTGCTGACCTGACCGGTTGCAGTAAGAAGGGCATCAACCTGTTCAAAAGGGATTCAATAATAAAATGAAATTGTTTTCGGACTTTCGGTAAAACACATTTTCTTGAAATGCGCAAATCAATATAAAATTTATTTCCTGATCAATCCGGGCTTTTGATTTGCATCAAAGGGTCTTATCATCTGAAATAGGAATTTCAGTTTTTGTGACCCAACAGTAGATTTTTGTATCTTATACCTAATAATGATTAATAAAACATTTTAAGGGTTACAACTCTTGATGAGGGCTTAAGATTCATCATTCTTCCATTCAACTATAGCAAGCGTATGGCGTCCACCGCAAGCAACAAGTTTAGAGATCCAATGCCCTTGGGTTCCACTAACGTTTTTGGGAGCAGGCAGACTGATGGGCACTTCCATTGGTTGACCCGTTGTTACCTTTCTACCGTATCCAAGGCGTCCATGGTCACCTCTTCCAAACTGCCAATGACCCAATAATAGAACAAGTCAGCAAAATTGATATTTTATTACACAAGGAAATTGTCCCAAAGTATTGGCAAAATATCCATATATAGAAAAATTGCGGGAACATCACAAGCACACAAGCATATATTAGTCTCTAGTCTTCCATTTAGGAGTCATTTTCATTGAAATGCATCATTGTTTTGACTTTTATGCTTACATTTTCCAACAAAAACGCGTTATAGCCATGGGCACTAACCATTTTAAAGACCAGCAAACGAAAATACCAAAAGCTGAGTCATGCTCCATTAAAAATAGAGAGGGTTCTATTCAGCCAGAAGCCATTCAAGGTACATACTACTAACAACCTGCTCTGTCAGGTTCAAATATAAACCAGGTTCAAATCCCTACTTCTGTTCAAACAAAGCCCAAATAATATGTGACCTCTTTTATTATTTAATAAAAAATTTTGAATTAAGCCTAGAGTATTTCAAAATGATCTATTCTCTCACAACCTATTTGACTAAGGCTGCACCAGAACCTAAAACCTGTACCTTCTCCTGGCCAACTAAAAGCTGTACTTCAGTCTGATATTTACAATCATGATTTGATCATTACCAACCAGAAGTATGAAAACATGTAAGGACAAATTCAATTTCGGGGAAAGACTAACCACAAAGATAGATATTGATATCTTTTAATTGTTTACTCAGGTGATAAGATCATCCATTGCTTTTATAAGGCAAAGCAACGGAAGAAGGAAACTAAAATAATACTTACTGAAAACATGCGTCCATCACGGGTCAATGCCACCGAATGAGTTCCTCCACAAGATACCTAGATTGCAAATACATGATATAGCCAGAAGCCACATTAAGAACCAAGTAGGAAGATACAAAGTATATGTTTCACTAAGAAACAAAATGCAATACCTGTACTATGTCCTCGCCAGCTAAAAGCTGAACCCTTTGCGGCACCATCTTACTGCTCTTGTCATTATCCCCAAACCCAAGCCTCCCATGTTCCCCTCTTCCCCAACCATACACCTAAGATGAAAGATACAAGCAAATATATTAGGTTTTACAGAAAGAGAATATTATAGGCGCTGCAAAAAGCTGGAAGGTAGACAAGAAACCAGCAAAAGCATACACTTAAATAAAGCAACGAAGAATAACATAATACAATGAAGGTAACGATGAAGCTGGTGTCGCTAAGAAGATATTTGGAAATGAAACATGACTGATCTATAGATTAAACTAAATATGCCATTTAAATTCATTATCCAAAGGAAATGGGCAAGGTCTGATATAATTTCACTCCACCTGTCCACAAAAAGCTTGGGAGACATGTTTCAATGAATATGATATTGATATTGCTGTTGAAAACAGCCTCACACACCTAGTTTGCTGTAGTAAAATTTAAGCCCGGAAGATTGATGAAAATTCATCAGAACAATTAACTAAAAAATGCAGAAACCACTCAAAGAGAGATATTCCTAGATTGAGCAAATAAAAGTCCACGGCAGTTGGACCCATCCAACTTAATCGGATGCAAAATAATCAAAGGAAATCTACTCTTCCAACAGCTTCTTTTCAATTAATGAACACCTAAATTCTTCATCAAAAGCCACCTACGAAACTGCTAACTGCAAAATTACCATAAGACATACTAGTAATACATAAACAATCAATAGAGTATATACAACTACTATAATCTCAAGGCTTAATTTGCCACAGAAACATAAGTTCCTAAAATGAGTTGCCAATGTTTCATAGTCCAAGATGGCCATCTATGTAATATGGAACTGTATAGAAAAGGATAAATACCTCTCCATCGTCAGTCAATGCAGTAGAATGCCATCCACCAGCTGCAATATCAACCTGCATGAGCATACAAATAAAAGGCCAACTAAAATATCAATAAACATTATATATAGAGCCAAAACTAGCAAGAAAAGGCTAAAGTTGCCAATAAAATCTCAGGCCAATTATTGGTGGAATGTAAAAGTGAAGAAAGAAAAAGAGAAAGAAAAGCAAGCAAAGGATGCAATTATGATTTTCTGATGATTGAAGTTCTTAACCAGATTGCATTTTTAAAGTATCAGACTTAAAAGCAATTGTGAGACTTGAGAGATCCAACATTAGCATAAAGCTATAACAAAGTCCAAACTGAAACATTGGAATTATTCAACATGTCCAACCCTTCAACTGATTTAGAAGTTTAATAAATGTTTTTATTCCAAATACTCGAAAGCTCCCTTACCCCCCACCCCAAAACCAGAGAGAGAGGAGAAGAAGAAGAAGAGGACGGGTAAGGACAAAAAAGGAGTTCCGTACAATCCATAGAGGAAAATCAAATTGAGTTTTTGCATACCAAAGTGAGACCAGATAGCCCTTGGACAGGTATAGGTTGTGATCTTGGTTGAGTATCCCCAGTTCCAAGTTGTCCATATTCATTATTACCCCATGCCCACAAAGTCCCATCCTCTTGGAGAGCCAAATTATGAAATGCTCCCACAGCAATAAGCCTCACGTTATCCAGACCTTGTACTCTCACAGGAACAGATATTTGTTTTCTGAGAAAAGGGAACAGAAATTAGCACTAATAAACTAATATAAGCTTAGGATATTCAGTAAGCTAGAGATGATCACATTGGCAGTTAAAACCCTAGAATTTTTCGTTTTTAATGACAAACTGAAACTCAAGGTGACATACATGTCTCCAGGAGGCCAAGGCTGACCCCAAGTCCATACATGTCCTTCACGTGTAAGCACGACAGAATGAGTACCGCCAGCAGCTACCTATAATATAATCAATTAAAGGAATATTATACACATACATGGGTTAAGCTCCACCACTAAAAACACACAACATATCTGTAACAACATAGTTGGGGTAGGGGAAATGAGTTTTTTAAACCATACCGCATTATGAGAGACAGGCTGTGGATAAACAAAAGCAAGGGAATTCAAGCAATCTGGTTTAACTTCAACCACAAGTATAGACATCAATTCAAGCAAATTACCTGGCGAACCACAAGCTTTGGGGCACAGCGTTGAGGAATCACAATGTCCCTTCTCAAAGGCCTACCAGTGTCATCCTTACGCTCAGGTTCTTCACCGCACTGTCCATATTCATTCCCACCTGCACCAAAAGCAATTAACATAATTCTATTCACCAAGCACAGTTCCCTCATTGAGTTAATTGCAATGAATAATTTAAAATGTCCTCCCCTGTACCCTTCACCAATTATGTTAACTAATCTCCTATCATCACCAAGTGCCTTAAAATTAACTTTCATGATAAAATTATCATTCAAGTATGCTAAACTTCCACTCAACCAAGCGATAGAAGATACTTTTGTTTCCAAGGTGTGCGTATGTGTGTAGTTAATAGATAATGGCTTACCCCATGCATAAGCTCTGCCTTCATCATCAACGGCCAAACAATGCCACCCACCAATAGCTGCCTAGAATCAACCCAGAATAACTTAAAAATCAATATTGCAAAGAAATGTTATCTAACAAATTTGACATGCAAAAAACCATTTTCATTACAGAAACAAAATTACCTGAACAATTTTAACATTAGCAAGAGCCTTGACCTGACTTGGAATATTCTCAGTTTTGGTCTCAGGAGGGTGCCCTAATGTACCCCTCTGGTTCCATCCCCATGTAAACAACTGAAGCCCAAATGCAAACACCAAGAAACAAATCAAGCTTCAAACAATATAACTCCATTCACACGTGAAAAGGGAGATGTATATTCAAAATTATTAAGTAGCATATGCATGTTTCAGAACACCATTAGAACACCAAGAATATCAATTAAACCTGCTATAACCAATTACAACACTTGAAGAACAACCAAGACCTCTTTCAAAACACCAGGAATTTAACCAAATTTGAGCAACTAAGAAGCTGTTTTACTGCTACCTTTATTACTTGCATTTTCTTTCTGGATACAAAAGGCAAAATGCATAGTTTTGACAGGAAAGGAAAGATGCTAAAATGCATCACTAATCTAAAATTACAAGTACTCTAGATAGGTAAAGTCATGAGCTGTTTCTCTAAAGGAAATTACCCATTAACTTTTGAAATCCAAAATACCATTGCTTTCGGTGTTAAAACACGTTTATACAAGCAAAAAGCAAGTTTTTAGAAGTAACAACCAAATGTATCTAAACTATATAACTTAGTAGACCAAATGTATGATTTTACTTTATTCAAGAATAACTGCAGCATCGTTCAGTTTTAATCAAATATGAACTTAGTTTTTTCCATTTGCATTTTGCTCTAAGCAACTTTCTAGAAGAAAAAGGAAAAGGTTTAGCAAGATAAAGCAAGTAGCAAAACTTCAAAAGTAACAAACAGAAGGAGCATGAATGAAGAAACGATCAATCAAAACTCTGAAAACCAACGTCAAACACTTGAAGCACAACCGATACTCTTATAAAAGCACCAAGAGATAAACCAAAATGGAGCACAAAAAAAAAGTATATTTAATGAACTGAATAAACAATCACCCACTTCAAAGAACACCCAGAAAATATTTTTAAAGAAACAAAGAAGAAAGGGGGAGTTGGGGAGATTGAAGACCTTGCCATCATCACAAATAGCGAGGGAGTTGCGGCTGCCCGCGACGACAGAGCGGACGTTGTGAGGCTCGAGAGCTTTAACAACGCAAACCCATTGTTTTTCTTCATTATTTCCAATACCCAATTGGCCATCTTCACCTGAGCCCCTGATGTAAATAATTATTATACCAAAAACAAAAGAGAAAGCGTTAGCCAAAAATTTGGAAGGGTAAGTTAGAACTGTGAAGCAGAAAGAAGGAAACAAGGGTTGAGAGTAGAACCAAGCAATCACGGAAGTAGTTGAAGCCATGGAAGAGTCTACACTCTATACAGTAGACAGCTGAAAATCAAAATGGGAAAAGCAATAGCGCACTTAGCAGTGCCACTGCGGAGGGCTTTTGAACATTGTCTTTTCTTTTCTTTTCTTTTGTCAAGTTGGATTGTGCGAATTCGATTCTAACACGTGCGTTAGTGGAAATGGAAAGTCATTTTCACTTCATTTTTTTAGGATTCTAATCCAATGTTGAAAACACCACAATCTGTATATATATAATTTTGGTTGATGAATAACATTCTGTAAATTAATAATTAAATACTAATTGCGTTTAAAAAGAAACTAATTAAATGGGTGCAGAGCCTTGGCCAAAAAAAAAAGAATGGGTGCAGAGCCTTGCATTTTTTAGTTTAGTTCCAATTTTCCATCCTATCCATCCTATCTTACTTGTTGATCACAAATGCAAATGCCCATAACTTTTTTGTAGGGAGCAAGGGTTATTTTATTTCTCTTGTGAATTATGGATTAAATGTCAGATTTGGGCTCGGGTATATATGAATTATGAATTTATGATCTTGTCTCGAAGTTTTTGGTTTTTTGATGTATAATGTCATATTTGGGCTTCGGTCATCTTGGGCTTGGGTCATTTCTGGTTAGAATTTGATTTTCTTGGTCAATTTAGTTTCGAGAGTTTCAATTCGAATTCATTTTGCCACATCTAATGTTGATGCTCTTTTGTTGTATGCACTTGACTCACTTTAATTTGTAATTGGATATGGAGGAAGGAAAGTACTAAAATTTAACTAGTTATAAATTAAGGATTAACTAATCTCAATACCTGTTGAGATTGAAATAATAAGCAACCTCCACCCTGGCAATAATGAAAACATATAGTAATCAATTTGATCCAGACATTTGTTGAGAATGCATTAACCTTAACCCTCGTGGCAGTGTCGCACAGTCTATAAAGTTATAAGAAGAGAATTATTGGGAAAAAGGCTTATATTCATATGTGAGAGTTACATGGTTTATATACACCAGTATCTGATAATTCAAATTTACAACAGAATCCTGAAAAACCAAATTAGATCACCTATAATATCTAACTAACAGAATTCAAAATCCAAGTATATCTGTATATGTGAAAGGATAAAACAGGAGTCTTATCCTCCTATACAGTTAGGGATGCAATTGACTGAGCCTGCCGTTTTTTACATTGCTTCAAGAATTGGGAGTGTACCCACAGTTTATTTATGTTAAATCAATCCAGAGAGTTGAGAGAGACTCAACAAAATCTTCTCACCTGAAGGAAAGGGGAAAAAAAAAATCACTGTGAACTATGAATCCCATTTTTAAAGAAAAGTCAATCCATGAGAGAAAGCATGAAACATAATTGGAGCGAACCATAATCAGTCTCATCACCCTCTCCATAACTGCAACCCTATCCATACTATGGTTTCAGCATTGCGAAAAACTCCTTCAATGGCTTGTCAACGACAAGGAAAACAGAGCAAACGTAATGGAGAAAATGAAGGCAGTGTGGCAAGTATTGATCTTGTGCAGCTGTTTGTTCTTGGTCAAAGGAATGGGTCGATCGGGTGATAGGCGAAGAGGTTCGGCCTCTTCACATTTGAATTCCCATTTTAACCTCCTACTCGCCATATTCACAGTAGCGATGCTTCTAGTTGGAAATGATGCAATTTTGGCCCAAGGATTCATTGGGTTAATCAGCAGAGCGTTTTTCATGGTTTTAGGAATATGTTATGTTTGCAAGTTGAGGATGACGCAACAAAAATCCCATTTTCATGCTTACATATATTGGTTGCATGGGGACTTGTTCTATGTGGGTGACATAATTCAGATTCGTAATAATGGTATGTATCAGATTATGGATGTTTATTTTACAGGCATTGGAGGCCTAATTTGCAAGGATCAAAACAGCGGTCAGATCGTTGATATTCCCAGCACTTCTATCGTTGATGCCACCATAACCATCGGAAATCTCACTATTAATTAATATTAATATACCATATGCTGTTAAGGATGAAATTTTTTTATTTTTTTATTTTTGGGTTCTCAACAGTTTCTTTCAGTGAGAAATTCATGGCCAGTTGTTTATCAGCTTCTTATTCTCTGATAACCCTATGTGTTTAATTGTCAGATTAAGAAGATTAAGAGAGTTTTAACTTTCTTGAATTGTTTTGGTGCTCTGCATTTTCTTTACCTCCATATTTTTTTTAATGCTTGTGAAACTGGCAATTAATGGGCCATGCCTACCATTTCTGCCAAGCACCCAAGTTAGAGTAAGACATTTAATGAACCAGAAAAAAGGGAAAAAAGTTTGAAGACAGACATTAAAACATGGAGATCTCATATATCAGATTTAGATCTACACTTTAATTGGTAGTTTGGTTCAATATTGCTTGCTGCAGTAATTTAGAATTTAGACTAAAAGTGAAAAAAGGCTTGTAACAAGCTTGTAGCTGCTACATTCAATAATCAATATCCTGGCTGGATGGCTGGACCACAAAATAAACAGAGGGGTGAAAGGGACAGTGTTACTATATTAATATAATGAAAGATGACTAGGAAGAAGAACATAATACATTAATTAATATCATGTGCAACTGTCAGGATTAAATGATAAGATAAGGTTTTGATTATAAAATTCCATTATGTAAGGTTAAATTTGTGTCTCATTGCAAAGTTTGTGAGGAATCTTTGGTTTCTTTCATTTGATTTGCTTGTCATTTAGTATTTTTGGTGATATTTCCTTCCAACAATATATCTTATGTTATATGTTACTATGATGATCTTGTCAGCTTCTCAATCAAACCTCTTAATTAACAAGCAAAATATATCAGATTTAAGTAAAAGTTTTTAATCTTAATACCTTTCTTTTTCACTACCAATTACCACAGTTAAATGAAAACATGAAACCTTTGGTACATTTAAGATGCCATGGAACTAGAAGAGACAGGGGAAAAAAAGGTCAATGAAAACTTGAGTAACAAAAGCGGCGAGTCTGCAATCTTCTTCTTTCATGGCCATGGAGAACCAATTCTTGTCATTTCCAATGCTTTTCGCTTTCATGATCTTGTTGTTCATGTTGCTGAAATTTCGGAAGAGATTCAGAAACAACAGCCAGACACTAAATCTACCCCCGGGGCCATGGAAGTTACCTGTCATAGGCAACATAGCCCACCTTGCCGGATCTCTGCCACATCATTCCTTAAGAGATTTGGCGACGAAGTTTGGTCCCTTGATGCACCTTCGGCTTGGACAAGTTTCAACCATTGTTGTTTCTTCTCCAGAAACTGCTGCAGAAGTGATGAAAACCCATGACATCATTTTCTCAAGTAGGCCTCAGTCACTTTGTGCAAATATTATAACTTACAATTCAACAGACATTGCATTTTCACCTTATGGAGACTATTGGAGACAGCTACGCAAAATTTGTGTTCTGGAGTTACTAACTGCAAAACGTGTGCAATCCTTCAGTCCAATTAGGGAAGATGAGGTAACAAAGCTGGTTAAAGAGATTTCTTTGAAAGCAGGATCCACTCTCAACTTTAGTGCCATGTTATATTCTTTGACATATGAAATTATTTCAAGGACTGCTTTTGGTGGGAAATGCAAAGAGAAAGAGGAATTCAGATTACTTTTTAGGGAGATTCTTAAGTTGAGTTCAGGTTTCACTATTGCAGACTTGTTCCCTTCAATCAAATTCCTTCATTCCATCAGTGGATTGAGGCGTACACTTGAGAAGCTGCACCAAAAAGTAGATAAGATTCTTGAAGATGTCATCAATGAACATAAATCTAGTAAGGAAATGTCAAAGGATGAGTCAGATGATCTCGTAGATGTGCTTTTGAATCTTCAAGATCATGGTGATCTTGAGTTTCCTTTAACAATCAACAACATCAAAGCAGTTCTCTTGGTTATATGAAATCTCTCTTGGTAAGTAACCTTTTTTTTTTTTTGTGAAATCTCTCTTGGTAAGTAACTCTTTTTTTTTTTTTTGAAATCTCTCTTGGTAAGTAACTCTTAAAAGTCTAGTAATTATCATATACTTTTACATTTTCCATTCGCACAATATTTATATATATTTTGATACTATTACAGGATCTTTTCATTGCTGGCAGTGATACATCATTCACAACAATGGAATGGGCAATGTCAGAAATGTTGAAAAATCCCAGAGTTATGCACAAGGCTCAGGCAGAGGTGAGGCGGGTTTTCGATAGAGAAGGGGATGTTAATGGTGAAAAGGTTCATGAATTGGAATACTTACAGCTTGTTATCAAAGAAACTTTTAGACTGCACCCTCCAGTTCCTTTGCTACTTCCAAGAGAATGCTCTCAAAGATGCAAAATCATGGGGTATGATATACCCTTCAAGTCCCAACTCCTGGTTAACACGTGGGCGATTGGCAGAAACCCTGAGTATTGGAATGAAGCTGAGAGATTCTATCCAGAAAGATTTCTTAATAGTTCAATCGACTATAAAGGGACTAATTTTGAGCTTATTCCATTTGGTGCTGGAAGAAGAATGTGTCCTGGCATGTTGTATGGCATTGCCAATGTTGAGTTTCCTCTTGCCAAGCTGCTGTATCATTTTGACTGGAAACTTCCTGGTGGGAGAAAGATGGAAGATCTTGACATGGATGAGAATTTTGGGTCTGTAGTTAGAAGAAAAAATGATCTGTGCTTGGTTCCAATCCCTTATTGTTCTTCTTCTAACAACTGAATGAGGCTGCCTGCAGGAACTATAATATCTGATGTCTAGTTTTCTTAATTCAGAACTACCAAATTCACTATGCCATGATCCTTTTTAGTGCCACATTAGGCTTATTTTTATGAATACAGTGTTGATTTCCTTCTATGTGGTGGAAGAATGATGATTTCTTCTATGTGGCTGACATAATAGTAATTCATAATAATGGTATATATATCAAATTGTTATTTGATTGATCTTATGTGAGTAATTGTTATTATTATAGTATTAAGATTAACAGAATCTTAACTTTCTTGATTGTTTTGCTACTCTGCATGCTTTACCTCCACAACTTTTTTATGGCTGTGAAAGGCTGCCTCAACCCTGCAATGGGCAATGCCTACCAAGCACCCAAGTTGAAGTAAGACAAAATGAACCGAAAAAAATTTGAAGACAGACATTAAAACATGGAGATCTCAGATCAGCTAGAGCTACACATTGGCAGTTTGGTTCAATGCTTGCAGTCTGCAGTTTTAGAATTTAGACTATGGATAAAAGCTTAAATAAAATGCTTGTAACATTTATTGTCCAGGCTGGACCACGAAATAAACAGAGGGGGTGGAAGGGACAGTATTACCATATTAAAATGAAAGATGACTAGAAGAACATAAGACATTAATTAATATCATGTGCAACTCTTAGAATTTAAACAGTAAGATAGTAATTGATTATGCAATTCCATTATTGTATAAGGTTAAACATCTCTACTTTTGTGTCTCATTCCAAAGTTTGTGAGGAATCTTTGGTTTCTTAATTTTGCTTTGCTTGTCATCTTAATTTTGCTTTGCTTGTCATTAATTAGTACTTCTTTTCAACATATGAGAAGTTGAAGTTAGTATATGTACAATTTTTTAATCTTAATTAATGCTTGATTTGATTCACTACCAAAAAAGTGAAAAACTATATTTCAAAACAGTGCCATGGCCCATGGGTGATGATGGAACTAGAAGAGGACAAACAAAAGTCAATGGAGGAGCATGAGTAAACAGATAACCTACTTGGAAATTAGGTAACAAAAGCGGTGAGTCTCTGCAATCTTCTGCTTTCATGGCCATGGACTTTCCAATGCTTTTTGGTTTCATTATCTTGTTTTTCATGTTGTTGCTGAAACTCACAAAGAGATTCAGACACAACAACCAGACACTAAATCTACCCCCGGGGTCATGGAAGTTGCCTGTCATAGGCAACATAGCCAACCTTGCCGGTTCCCTTCCCCAACATTCTTTAAGAGATTTGGCGACCAAGTTTGGTCCCTTGATGCATCTTCGGCTCGGACAAGTTTCAACCATCGTTGTTTCTTCTCCAGAAGCTGCTGTAGAAGTGATGAAAACCCATGACATCATTTTCTCAAATAGGCCTCAGTCACTTTGTGCAAATATTATAAATTACAATTCAACAGACATTGCATTTTCACCTTATGGAGACTATTGGAGAGAGCTGCGCAAAATTTGTATTTTGGAGTTGCTAACTGCAAAACGTGTGCAATCTTTCGGTTCAATTAGGGAAGAAGAGGTTTCAAAGCTGATTAGAGAAATTTCTTTGAAAGCTGCAGGATCCACTGTCAACATCAGTAACATGCTATATTCTCTAACATATGAAATTGTTGCAAGGACTGCTTTTGGTGGGAAATGCAAAGAGAAAGATGAATTCTTATTACTTGTCAGGGAAGCTATAAAGTTGTGTTCGGGTTTCACTGTTGCAGACTTGTTCCCTTCAGTCAAATTCCTTCATCACATCAGTGGATTGCGGCGTAAAGTAAAGTTGAGAGGCTGCACCAACAATTAGATCAGGTTCTTGAAAATGTCATTAATGTACATAAATCTAGAAAGGAAATTTCAAAGAGTAGTAAGGATATTGAGTCAGATGATCTTGTAGATGTTCTTTTGACTATTGAGGAGCATGGTGACCTTGAGTTTCCTTTAACAACTAACAATATCAAAGCAGTTCTCTTGGTTAGTAAGTCTAGTTATCATATTAATATTTTTACATATTCCATTACACAATATTTTCTTTCAGAACTTAATCCAAATTGTTTTGATACCATTACAGGATGTTTTCGTTGCTGGCAGTGATACATCTTTCACAGTAGTAGAATGGGCAATGTCAGAAATGTTGAAAAATCCCAGAGTTATGCACAAGGCTCAGGCAGAGGTGAGGCAGGTTTTTGATAGAGAAGGGGATGTTAATGGTGAAAGAGTTCATGAATTGGACTACTTACAGCTTGTTATCAAAGAAACTTTAAGATTGCACCCTCCACTTCCTTTGCTACTTCCAAGAGAATGCTCCCAGAGATGCAAAATCATGGGATATGTATATACCCTTCAAGTCCCAAGTCCTCGTTAACGCGTGGGCGATTGGCAGAAACCCTGAGTATTGGAATGAAGCAGAGAGATTCTATCCAGAAAGGTTTCTTAATAGTTCAATCGACTATAAAGGGACTAATTTTGAGCTTATACCATTTGGTTCTGGAAGAAGGATGTGTCCTGGCATGTTGTTTGCCATTGCCAATGTTGAGTTTCCTCTTGCCAAGCTGCTTTATCATTTTGACTGGAAACTCCCTGGTGGGAAAAACAAGGAAGATCTTGACATGGAGGAGACCTTTGGTACTGTAGGTAGAAGAAAAAATGATCTGTGCTTGATTCCAATCCCTTATTGTAAATCTTTTAACAAGTGAATCAGGCTGCCTGCAGGAACAACAATATCTGATGTCTGGTACTCAGAATTCAGAACTACCAAATCTCACTATGCCATGATTCTTTTGGTTGCCATATTAGACTTTTTTTATATGAATACTTTGTTGCTTTCGTTTTATGTTAATTACTCTATTTGTTAGATTTCTGATAATGAACTGGTAATGTTTTGGATGCATTTAGCAAAGAGATACGACAATCAGTCAGTAATATATAATAAGTTAAATGTTGGATTCAAAGCATCATGTAAAATTTTGATGAAATAGATGGTTTGGCACTTCTACAGATTTGTTAATTCCTTCATGCATCAGTATTCAGTAGGGGTCTGTTCTTTTGGATACATTCATCAAGGAAGTGAAAGAGGGTAGCAGGAAATCAAACATTTCTGTTTTTTTACAAGCAAATACAAAATACTTTAGTAATAACAAGCTTTATCTTGCTATAACTGTAGTGCTAGTTTTTCTTGTTTCTTGATGAGCCATGGCAATGCTGCTGCCATGGTTGCCACTAGCATCATAACCAGGTCCATATCTAGTGTTAAACATGCCAGCATGGAGAAGCACTACATATAGCAATTGACTCACCACTGATATAGTGATGAATGCTTCCAGTGTTTGCTGCAATTCATCACAATTCAAAATGCAGAATTAATGTGAAGAATTTAGTGTATGGATTTCTTAAATCAGTTAAAGGGTTTTTTTAAGTTCAAATGTTCTTACCAAGCGTTTCCCTCTATGACCTCCTAGTATAATCTCCTTGCAAACCACACTGTTTAGCAAGAATCCCAACAAAAGTTAATGAAAATACATAAATTTGCTGTCAATTAGAAAAGATTTATGGAGAGAAAAGTGATATTAGAAGTAAGTACCCAAAAGCAAGAGCAGTAACAGCCCAAGAAATGATGGCCAAAGAAGCTGCAGCAGCTAAACTGTGACTTGTCCAGGCAAGATGGTGCATCAGCCCAGCTAGAACAGAGCAAGCCCCAATCACACCAGCAATCAGAGCAAATATCAACATAAAACTTGTGGATGGATTGCCTCCCAAATCTGTTTTTGAGACATGATTTACAGATTATGAGTTAATAATTAGGAAAAAAGAAGCAATATGGAGGAAATGAGGTGAAGAAGAGAGGGATAGCATACGGGGATGATTTTGTTCACCATTGATGAATTTATCAACAGACCAAGAAGCAAGTCCAAGTATTACAAAGTAAACCACAATATTTACTGCTAAAAGAGGAGGCATTAGGCTCCTGCCACCATTTCCACTTGCCATTGTCAAGTTTTCTTAAGCCTGGCTAGAAAGTTTCAGTTCACTCCACGAAAGAGACAGAGAATGTTTATGGAATTTTTGGAAGTTGATGAGAATTGGGTTGTGTTTACTTTGTTTCTTGTTAACAAACGTGGGGCCTGCATGTTAAAGATAAGGACACTAGCTAAATGTACTTTAAAACTTGAAAAGTGGGGAGTTTCATGTGCAAAACTTTGTAGTTATCCTAGCTACAATCTAAACCTGACAGATAAAAAAATTGTTTAGCCGTTTTGTGAAATGAGATTAATCAGTTTGAGAAAGCTTGTCCCCTGCCCAAGATAATGCCAAGAAGGGTTTGTTTAACAATGGGTCACTTTTATTATACGTGGAACCCATGCATGCTTCCACAACTTATGACAAAGCCCAAAACTTATGTCTGGAATACGTTCTGCAGATTGATCTTTTGTAAGGCAGGCCCATATATAGGCATGTCTTGGTTTTCAGTTTGCCCAGCTCATTTATAAGTAAGACTTGCTGCTGCAAATTTACAGGACAAGATTGTTCAGGTAAGTTGCTTTTATTTTCACCATCTTAATTATGCTATTCAGAAATGTGAAAATGTGACTATGCAATATATAATGTATTTGTGACATGAATTTGACTTTATTTTGGTTGCCTACTAAAATGACAAAATGTTCCAATGCTTGCTCTTGAACAGATTACTTTTGCAGTACTAAATAAAATCGGATTTTATTACCAAAAACCATGAAACATTATTAGTGCCATTATTATAGACCTTTTCCATATGTATAATATATTTCTACTATATCTAAATCTCTCAAACTGAATAGCTATGTAGATTTTGGTTTCTTCCTCTTTTTATTTCCTGCCCTGCATCTATTCAAAGTTATCTAATGGCATTGTGTTGAGAGGAGGTTCCATAAGGAAAAGTAGAGAGCTAAAAAACAGAATGAAAACAGTAAACACAACAAGTGATTTGCAAGGATCAGCATTCCGTCCGACAAGTGTGATTTGTTCCTCTTGACCGGTTCTCGAAGATGTATCATCCAATTGCAGCGTAGGGCATGTAAAAAATCCATATGCTATACCGGTACAAACTGCTCCAAGATGAGTCCTGCAATTGTCATATGGTGTATGATGTATCAGTATTGTCTATGTTTGACCAATATGGTATTATACTATTATGTAGCAGAGATCTCACCAGTCATCAATGGGACCAAAATTGCTTAATATGCAGCTAAAGGCTGTCACAAGTATTGCCTTTTGAAACATTCTGTCTGAAATGTCCTTTGAAATTACATCTTTGTTCTGCATCTGATAAATCAGCCAGGCACCAATCACGGCAAAAACTGGTCCCTGCAGCGAATAAGCTAAGTCGTTTAGTTTGACAGCTAGTTCATGCTGTAAAGGAAATAATCACAACTTATTACTATGTTACTCGGGAGAACTGTTGCTCACCGTGCCGCCAACAGTTGGTTCTGGTGTGTGAAGAAAGCTTATCAAGTTCCCAGATATTCCACCAAGCAAGTATATTAAGATGAATGTAAATGATCCAGAGCGTCTGCAAACTTGAGGTCCGAACGACAGAAGTGCCCAACATCCAAGAGCTATGTGAAGAATTCCAGAATGCTGCATCACCAAATCAGACATCAAGCCAATTAGGAGTTTTAAAAGGTCAAGAACACCAAAAGGGGGAAAAACAATGAGATCATGCAACATGAAATCTGTGAGTTCCCTTTTTTATAACTGTTGGTGAGTCCAATATTATTGCACTAGCTCGAAACATTGGTGATATGCAAAAACCATGCATGAATGCCATTTATTAGTAGTGCCTAGGTATTGTGAAAAGTGTTGTGGCAAAAACAGAACAGAAATGGAACACGAACCCAGTTGTTTCAATCTTGTACCAGAAACATTGGGGTCACTAGCCTCCACCATTCTCCAACCAGAATCAAATCGTTTATTTTCGCTCCATATAACGAAGGAAGGGAAAAGAGCTCCAACTCATTGCCTCTAACTGGTGTAGCAATTTCAAACAGAAATACAGCTATGTTTATGGAAGCCAATATACATCTGCATCCAAATAAAGAATATATAAGCCTATCAGAAACTGTATTATCAGCTAAACATAAAATAATTTCTGAAAGTAAACAAATATAAAATCTCTTAAGATAACTTACATTAAGTAGAGATCAGAGGCCTCATCATTATACTGCTGCAAAGCTTCAGACCCTTTTGAGCCACTACCAACATCCCTCAATCTGAAGCCTATATCACTTCTCAGTTTTGCCTTTTCTTCCATGTCAACATCTTCACTGTCATAAAATGGCGTTGACATTGAGTTTCCTTCAGGGGTTTGGCCACCAGCAATGGATGATGATTCATGGTGTTTGAGACTTGAATCTGAAGAAAGTGAAAAGAAATTCAGAAAAGGCGCAGGCTTACATTCAAATGATCAGATAAGGAATACCTATACCTTGTTCAAGTTTGCTGAGATAAGCATCTAAAGAAGTCAGCCCCTTGTTTATGTTACTTACACCACAAGTATCTGTCTCTACCACTTTCTTGGTTGAAAGAACTGAATAAGTCTTGTTTGCTTCTTGTTGAAGTTTTCCGAAATAAGAATCCAACAATCTGAGTTGCGATTCATTAGTAGTAGCAGGCCATGAATTTTCCTTTTCTGATGCTTTCCTGGAAAAGGGTTTTAGATGAAATTTTGTGTTATGCATACCGGCCAAACTCCAAAGGGGCCAATGCTGTCTACTGAAACCTCCAATATCTCTGCTTCCGGCTTCTGCTTTCGTTAAAATACTTATACTAGACGAAATATGCAATGGATTCCATTTCCATCTCTCAATCTGTCTGGCTACCTTGGGAATTGGAAAGTGTTTATCTTTGTATGGCAATTTGTAGCCTAATGGAACCACAGCCATGCTCACCTGCAACTATATTATGTCATTACAAACAAAGGAATTTAATTTAACAATGAAGAATGCTTGAATTCACCCAAATATTTAGTACAAAAAAAAGAAGCTTTTCATAACCATATACAAATTTCACATGAATCTTTTAGAAAAGACAATCTAATACTATATATGAACGTAAAAATACCTTATGCCAACTTTTTACGTCTAAGTACATGTTCTGTCAGAAAGAGAAGATTGAGAAAACAGAAACAAAAAATGTGCCACTTATATAAACATAGTACTAAAAAAAAGCGCCTTTAAAACGTGGGAAATTGGAAGTACCCTTTGAAGAGGACAAAGTTCCAAGGAATCAAAAGATGGTTTCCAAGGAGCTTGGAATAATACGATGAAAGAGATGATCAGTTGCAGAGATTGCTAAATCTTCCTCGTACTTCCATTAATGGAAGTTCATAAATGAAGTCTCCATATATAAAAACGAAAACTTTGGCCAGAGAGGCGGACTGAATTGAAAAGTTGTGTAAGTACAGTAGAAATAGCGACATCGAAATCGAAATCTATTAAATCCTGCCTTATCTCTGTTGGCCCACTTGTAAGCTGCCACGTGTGATCTAATTCAATCTTCTCTATTGTAATAAGCCGCCCCTCCCCAAAATTTGCATGGATCCCACCATTTCCTTCCTTACGTTTCACGTTCCTCCTATATTTATGTCCACAAATATGTTCTTTCCTGTTTCCACTCTCCGTTTTTTTTCTTTTTTGATATGTTTAGTCTATTAATTTGCTTTATATATACAAATTTAATGCAGAAAAAATATACAATTGGTTTGAAAAATGTATGACTAAAATTTGGGTGGCGAGTGACTCAACATGATTTCTAAATTTAATTTCTAAATTTGGGAAGATATTTATCAAGAAGACCCTATTCCATTCTCTACCACAATGTTTAAAGGCTTAAACTTGTGGTCATAAATGAATAAATATATGAAGAAGGCCTCAATTCTTTCATACAATATCTTAATTATGTAATTAACAATAATATTCTTAATTTCATCTGTCCACAAAAGACCTTAAAATCGGTTCGATGCCATTATTAGTATCTACTAATTAGAAATCTGACCACATATATATATTAAAAAACACAAGGCCTCCAAAAATGCCAACTAACTCACAAGTCACAAGTATGAGTATTTTTATTATAAAAAAAAAAACAAGTATGAGTATTTTCTATCATGTATATGTATATATAATATACAATATATTTAAATATTCTCATGTGAAGTTAATTGGGCCTTTATTGGGCAGTCCAGTCCAATAAAGGCTGGGTGGGTAATTTATCACCCATTATCCATTACAAGTAGCTCGTTCCGGATTCAAAGATGGGCCTTTATTTGTAAAAGGGCTCCACTTTAAAGCCCATTGAAATGGCCTATTGGATTCCTTTCTTTATTAGGGCACGGTTTATTACAAAAAAACTGGGAAAATAATTTATGGCGCCCAATTCTCCTAGAAATTTATTACAGTTACCGGGAATTTCCTTTTCTGTGTTTCCCCAAAATTTCCCTTCTTTGTTTTTCTCGAAAATCTGTCCCGCCACTACAGAGAAAACGGGGGAAATTCAAAACCAAATCCAAATTTGAAAAACTCTCAAAATTCCAAAAGCCATATATTCATTTTTTTAAAAATCAAACTAGTCGTAATTCATTTGGTTGAGGACTTGAGAAAAAACACAGCAAACATGGCTGTTGCTTCAGCTTCTGGTTCTAAAACGGGAGAGGAGAAGCGAACAGATGGCAATGAAATTCCTGTCGTGGAGCGAAGAACAGTTGAATCTGAACCTGGAAAAACTTGTCACCAGGTTTCGTAGCTTTATAATTGCTTTTACCTTTCTTTCTTTCTTCTTTCTTTTTCGTTAGATTTACTTTTTTTTTAATTATATTTTGGTCTTTTATATCTCTTTGACAAGAAAAAATTGTTTGAACTATAATTTTCTTACGGGCTAATTGGCAAGAAAATATTGTATGAAAAGTTGTATTTCAGTCTGAATTCTGAAATTTAATCATTTCGTTCAAGACATCAGTTTAATTTTGTACTAATAGATTGGATCTTGTACATTTCGACGTGAAATATTTGATTTATGTACAGATGTTTCTCCCTATTGATTTGTTGATTCACCTATTATGTTGGTAGTAATCATGATCAACTTTAATTTGACTTTTTTTTGCCACAACTTTGAATTCGTCTTTATTTTCTTTTGTTCTGATTAGATGACCGAAAATAATACTAGGTTTTTATAAGTGAACCGATGAGTGTTTGGATATGGCTTGTGTTTGACATCCGTATTAAGTTATTTTCTATGGGTTTCCATATATATTGTGGTCTAGACTTCCACGTTCATGTCTCATATGCATGTGTCATTTAGACATTGATACTTCTTGCAAAATGAGAGTCGGAGCAACATAGTTTTGGGTTAATGGAATTAAGTATCATATAGAAGAGAATAGAACTTTTGAATTTTGATTGATAAATGATTTTCTGGTTTTGGTTTTAAAACTTTTTGCTAATATTTCCTTTTGCCATGGGATCAAATGCTGCAGTGCCGGCAGAGAACAACGAGTTTCTTGGCTCCATGCAATAACTTGAAAAGGAACAAACAATGCCCCATTAAGTATTGTCGTAAATGCCTCTTAAACAGGTTATTACTCTAAACTTTTACTACTTTGTGTACAATCTTGTTGGATGAATCCACTCTCTTATTAGTGTTTTTTTTTTTTTTTGGATATTGGATAGGTATGGAGAGAAGGCAGAAGAAGTTGCATTGTTGGCTGATTGGACATGTCCTAAGTGTAGAGACATTTGCAATTGTAGTTTCTGCATGTAAGCATATTCCACCACAACTGTTTCTATAATCAGTTTTAGTGCTAATTTTGATCAATTATAATTGGGTACTATATCTTTTAGGAAGAAAAAAGGCCACAAACCTACTGGTATGCTAGTGCACACAGCCAAGGCGACTGGGTACTCTTCTGTTTCAGAATTGCTTCAAGCTAAAGGGCCAGAAAATTTTGGATATGAAAAGGTTGTGAAAGATATAGGTGTTTCACCAAAGAAGCAAGTTGTTTCCAAGAAGGTTTGACTATTTTATTCTAGCTAATGATAATGGACTATTATTTCTTTGCCTCCTCACATTCTTGAGTAATGGAATTTGTGGCTTTCTGTTGTTTCCAGGAGTCTGAGACCACTTCACCAAGGAAGCTTGGGAAGGAAAACTCTTTTGGTGGAGACTTTGATCCCAAAGTTGATTCTCAGAACTTGACATCATTTTCTAATGAAAATAAATCCAA
Organism: Corchorus capsularis; assembly: GCA_001974805.1. NCBI lineage: Eukaryota > Viridiplantae > Streptophyta > Magnoliopsida > Malvales > Malvaceae > Corchorus > Corchorus capsularis. The sequence goes on from AWWV01010325.1 coordinate 73,423, forward strand.
GAAAATAAAACGGGAAGGATTGAAGGAAGTGTGTAATGACAATGGAGACCATGAGGCTTCTCTGAAGAAAAATAGTTCAAAAAGGCCTAAAACCCTGAATAAAGCTTCAAGGAAAGAGGCAAAGGGGAATGGAAAAGATATTGGTTGTGTTTCAGATGTAAACAACTCTAAGAAAGAACAGGTTGGTCCTTCCAGCCTCAGTAAAGGTGAAAAAAATGCTAAAAGCAAGAAAGCGGGGGTTTTGAATGGTGGTTTATTGGAGGAAAATAATTCTAAGAGGCAAGTTCTGGAGATTAATACAATATCTGCTGTTCGTAAGAAAAAAAATGGTGTAAATGGTTTTGAAAATGATAAGACTGGTTCTGAGGTCCAGTCAGTTAGAGAGCGTTGCAAGGTTAAAAAGTTTGATGTGGATGTTCTGTTACCTCAAGGCACCAGCTTAATAACTGTTGCAGGTGTTGATTTACCTCCTGAGGATGTTGGACATGCATTGCAATTCATAGAGTTTTGTGCAGCTTTTGGAGAGGTATGTTTGATAGTTATATATCCCTATTTATTTTAACTTTGAACCCTAGATGCATAACTTTAGATCTTACTGTTATAAATAGCTGAATAATAAAACTATTTGATGATAAAAAGCTTTTTTATGATGAATTTTCTTTCATTTGGATTTATGAATATTGAAATTATATTTTTCTGTAAATAGGTTTTTTTTTTGGGTAAATATCTTACATTGAAAAATACTTATTCTTATCAGGTTTAGTTGATTGCTTCTTTTCATTTCATTTTTATTTTTCCTGCATTTGTTCATGTCTGCCTAAGCGTTCCTTAATTTGGTGATTACTTGTGGTTTTCTTGCTCTTCTTCTTTTTCCCCCTTCAAGGTTTTTGATATGAAAAAAGGCCAAGCAGAATCTATTATCAGAGAAATAGTGCGTGGACGTGGCAGATGCCGATTGCAGTATTCTCCTGTAGTCCAGATTCATACACAGTTGTTGTCTATTATACAAAAGGATACGGAGAAAAAGTATAATTAATGCCCCTAGCTGCTCAAGTTCATTTTCTTTTTTGGTATGAAAAAAATAATCTTCTGCTGTATTGACTGTTCAGGTTTCCATCTTTTAAATCAAGTGACCATGGATCATGGTTCCGAGCTCTTGGTGAATGTGTGTCCGAGTCCCAATGTGCTCTGAAAGAAGTTCCTTCTGATTTTTATGATAATGGTGTGGATGCATATAATATGTTAGACAGTTGTACGAAGCTTAAACTCTTGAACTTTTTATGTGATGAAGCCCTTTGTACTATGTAAGTAACAAGAAATGAAAGCAAAGCCCAGTCCTTTTATACGTTAGAACTCTTTTCTTTTCATTCTATTGTTGATCCCTTTTACCTTTTTCTGATAAACAAAATTCAGAACACTGAGGAACTGGATTGACAAACAAAATTCAGAGTTTGTTGATAGAGCAAAGGAAGCAAAAGAAAAAGTTCTTGTTGCAAGGGATAAGGTGGTACATGCATCTTTTCTGACTTTGAAGTTGTGGTCTTAAGCATCTCAAGCAAAACTGACCTTTTAATCTTTATAACTTTTTTTTTGCCATTACTTAATACAGGAAAAACAATTGAGGCAGAAAATGCAGGATGAGGTTGCCAAAGCAATTACTGAAAATGGTGGTGCTCCCATATCAGTTTCTGAGCATGAGACTATTATTGCACAAATAAAAAGAGAAGCAGCTCAAGCTCATGCAGATGTGCTCCAAACAATTGGCACTTTGCCGAAGAGTAGTTTTCGCTCTCTTAACTTTTTTAGTTCAAGCAATGATTTGAAAAGATGTGCCTAAACTCATTTGCATATGCTGCATTGCATAATCCTCCTTTTCAGAAAATTTGGATAAGAATCAGTAGCATTTTAAGTGCCATTTCTGGAAAGCTTATAAATCTAAAAGGTTCTGGATCAATCATGGCATCTTTATTTGATAATATTAATATGTACTTTGCCTAAAACACAAGAAAGAACCTGTAAATGTGAGCTAAACTCTTGTCTATGTTATACATAAATATAAGATGTTAATTTCATCTTTAACTTAGTTGGACTACTTTGATATAGTTAGAAAAGTTTTATGTTTCTCTAGTTTGAGTTGAAGGTGCTTGTTGAGCTTCTTTGTAGTGATGCAATTTATTGGCATCAAACACATGAAACTGAAATGTTTGTGAATTACAAGTTTACCATGGTTTTTTACGTATTAGTTGTAATGGATTATATAGTTCCCAACTCTCCAATTTTTGTGCTTCATCCAGAAAATTACTTATCAATGCATCTTGTGCTACGAATATTTTCTAAACTGTCTGACATTCCTTTGTTGTTGCAGAGAGACAAAGATCTGATGCTGTTAGAACAGCACCTATATTCTTGGATGTTAATGGTCATGTTTTCTGGAGATTAAAAGGGTATACCAGTGAGAAGTATATTTTGCTTCAAGGTTAGGAACTTAGTATTAAATGGATTATTTTGATGTGTTGATCAACAGTATGAATATTGTAAGCTTACATATATTTATGTTTAATGAACAGATATTGGGACTGTGGATCCTGTTGCACCTGATGAAAGATGGTTTGTTTATGATGTTGAACAGAAACCTGATGTTGAGAAATACATTTCTTCCATAAGGTAATTGCATCATGGTTGTCGTTTAGAACCAAGTTACTTATTGTAATCTTTTAAAACTTATTTGGATCTTAGCCTACATATAATTTGTTAGGATTGAGAATATATGCTGAAGTGTGTTCTAAAAACTGGCAAATTTCTATGAAAACCTTTGAGGGTAATTAAGAATATTTGTCGGCACTTGCCACTTAAGATTCCAGATGGATATTACCTTATCAATACTTGCAGAACGTTTTAGTGCTAAATAAGCTATTTTCTAGTAAATCCTTTTTAATTATCTTGTAACTGCAGAACTAGCACTACTTCCATGTGAGTCTTAAAAATTACCTCATTCGGCCTCCTTTCAATCTCGAATCGATTTTTTTCCTTTTCATAAGAAATTTTCTCCTCTCTCATGGGAGATAGATACTTGTGATAGCTGATATAACATGCACTTGTTGTTACGTTTCTTTCTATTCAGAGGTATTGTTGATCTTATAAACTAGAATATAGTATAATGTATACAATTGGTACAATAATTATTTCATGTTTGTGATTTGAATGGATTTGGAGAAGAATGGGCCACTTATTATCGTATGTCCTTTGAGGCTGGGTGAAAACTGAAAATGTTACATGGTCTTTGTATCATATCGTGGAAAGGGCAGCTTTTGTGTCTTATGTTTTTCAATTTGCATCTTTTTAATTGTTATTATTCAGTATTGTAATCACCTCTTTCTTTCCTCTTTCTCTACAGAACAAAAAGGCTTAGGATTCAGAATGTTTCCGACAACCTTCCGATCACTTGTGGTGACGTTGAAACAAACTCGTAGTGTGCATACTCCATGAGTTTGGCCATTTTCCAGTAAACCTCAGGTAATAATATGCTGCATGTTATGTGACATAACTTTCTCCCGGATCACTAACCTGCAAAATCTTAGAACCCTTTTGTAATTTATGCTTCATTCTGCATAATGCTGTTAATGAGGATTTAAAATAAGATTTGAGAGTTTTCCCACTTCTGTTAATCATATCCGTAGGACCTCAGATCGTTTGTTGGAGTTTATACTTCACTGGCATTTATTGCTGTTAATTGCCTTCATTTGAAGTATAACAAATACATATATAACAGTAACTAATTTCTCCTTCTATATGTATGTCTAGATTAGAATAGAAGGGGGAGAATAGACATCAGTGATCAGACATGGCTGCCAACAGTTGACAAATCATCATTCATCGCTTCGCTTGCACTGCACACATTGTGTTTGTATCCATTTTTTTTGAATGTGGAATTGTAAAAGATGCTTTTCTTGTAAAATGTATGATTCAGCTGATCATTTATTTCATAACATTTATTTTGAAATATTGAGTTATTATCCTATCCATTGTCCATTGACGGTGGACTCTAGGCCCTAGGGTAACTCTTGAAACATTGTATGTCGCAGTATTTGTAAATCTCAATTCTATATACTTAATGATGGTATTTTTCTCATAGATTTGTACTACAGTATTTTAAATTGTGTTTTTAATTTTTAATAAAATACTCTTCAACGATTTAGTAGTGAAATAAAAGTGCAAGTCCATGGGGTGGGTTAAGTACTTATTTATTTATTTTCTCATATTAACTTTGATTTTATAAAAAAAATTAAAAATATGAGCTAGAACTTAAAATGAACCTGACCTTAATATTGTTTATAGAAAATAAGTACTATATTTAAATTGCAAAAAGAAAAAGTAAAATATATTTAAATTTATTATATTAATTAAAATTAACCTTGAAGCAAAAAGGAAAGGAAGTGGAAATCTGAAATATTTAAAGTAAAATAAAAATAAATCATTAAAAATCAAATTAAAGAAAAAAAATTAAGCGAGAATTAAAAAAAAAAGAAGAAAAAAGTAGAGAAAACATGAGTGACACGTAGTCAAAGGTAAGTTGGCGGTTGAAATATAAAGCTGAGACAGTAACGAACAACAGCCTCTCGTTGTTCCAAACCAAAAGATATACGAAGAAAAAACAGAGTATTTCTCCATAACCATTGAAATTGAAGCTTAACTTAAGTAACTCAGAGAAGAAGCCGAAATGCCAATGAAGGCACTATCACCAACATCAACGGCTATAATTATTCATTCCCATCATCACAGCGTTAATCACCACCGTTGGTTTTTATCTTTACCACCTCGACCCCACCTTACCAGATCAATTCCAAAGCCCCATAACCTTAAGCTAACCTTCATAACCAGAGCAGCTGATTCAAGTACTTCTCAGCCTCCTGCTGCTGCGGTTGCTGCTGGAAAAGCCATTGTTCCTGATGATGGGTTCTCAATCACTAAGGTAATTAATCATTATTTAGCTTTTCTATATGACAAAAATGGGTGCTTTTTGTTTTTAATGTTTTTGAACAAGTTTAGTTGAATCAGTTTGGTTATTGTGTATTTTGAGTTTATTGAGACTAAAAGTGAGAGGAGTTCAAATTGAGAATGGTAGTCCAAAGTGAACCCTTTTTTTTGAAGCCAATTATTTGTTTGTGAAATTCTTTCTGTTAAATTTAGGAAAGGTGTGTTTTTTAACTCTCTTCCTTACTACTATGGTTGAAGTCATTGACTTTTTGAGTGGATTCCATGAAGACAAATTGAAAATTTTAGTATGAGTTCAAGGTTAATGAAAATTTAGAATTTAAGTGCCTAACTAAGCTCTTGCAGGACAGCATTCCACAATATTAAAACTTTGGCTTCATGCAGTTTACCTTGAAGTGTCATATTTAAAACAAGCAAATTTGTGAGAATAAACTTTTGAAGGGGTTAAACAAGCAAATTTGGTTCTGATTTAAACTAGTTGAGCAATAGATGGTATCTAATGATTTTGTGAAAAGATTGTACTGCTCAAAGCATTGCAGCAACTCACTTTGTGTCGCTTGAATCTCTAGTCTGAAAATGCTTGTCAGGTCACTCGGATAGGCTGTGTTGTTTCAATGCTTTGTTAACTGATATACATCATGTCTTATACTCACTACTCAGGTTAATATTAATATCTGTAATTTATTTATTTGCAGCTTTCATTTGGAGTTATTGGACTTGGTGTTGGGATTTCACTCCTCTCGTGAGTGCTTACCATTTGACTTTTCCTCTTTCTCTTAATTGTATTTTGGCTTAGCTTTAGTTTATTGGTGACATGCAGGTACGGTTTTGGGGCATATTTTAACATTCTGCCTGGATCTGAATGGTCGGCAATAATGCTGACATATGGCTTCCCTCTTGCAATAATTGGAATGGCCCTTAAGGTAAATTTCTCTTCCATATTTCCTCATTAGACAAAGGCATTCTGAAATTAGAACTTATGCAAGAATTGTTTCACGATACAGGAGTTATAACTTGCTAAAGCCTTTAAATTTTTGGCTTAAATCAGTCAAAGCTGAGAATACTCGGTTTCCAGATTTTTATAGTAACCTCATTGAGAAACTGAAAGTGATAGTGAACTTTGACCTATTAGTGGCATCGATATGTCTCTATTCTCACCATGATCTTAACTCTATGTTATGCCTTTCACATTTTTAGGTAAATTAAGCCAGATGGCCCTTTCTAAGATGTTCTGAAGATTACTGTTATTATATTGCAAAAGCTTTACTACGTTTTTAAGCAGATTGGATCATGACTGTGGCATTGAAGCAATGTAGTTATTCTTTCTTTATTTTCTTTTCTAGTAACTAAGTATAGAATTTTGGTTGTTTCAAAGTATGCAGAACTCAAACCAGTGCCATGCTTGACCTATTCAGATGCTGAAAGTTTGAGGGAAACCTGTGCCACTCCTATCCTCAAGCAGGTATTTTCATCAATCAGGCATCACACACTCATTTATGAAATCTTGATTAGTAGCAGATAAAATTCTTCCATCTTTCAATCCCCTTTCCATTAAAGTCCAAGTGAATCATCTATGATCTAGCTGGTGGGGTTTCCATTTGTAATAGCTATTACTCTGCATGTATTTTGATTTAAATAAATGTGATAATGTCATCAAGTATTTAGTGCCTAAAGTAGGTTTCATTTTTATTCGTCAAAATTCGCAATCTGTCCATTTTTTACTTAAAAATCTCCTTGTATTAAGCTAAATCCATTATGAGATGCATATTGGAATGACCTTTTGTGGATCACATTGGAATGACCTTTTTATAGCTTTAATTAGGTAAAAAGTGATGTTACAAGATATCGTTACGGGGATGAACAGCATTTGGACGAGGCATTGAAGCGAATTTTCCAGTACGGTCTGGTATGTCTTTTTGCTGGACTCTTTTAACTATGGATTGAGTTCATAAAGTCTCAAGGATGCCATCTTTCTTTCTTTCTTTCATACTTCAGGTTTCAGCATATTCTTAATTGGCAATTTTCTCTGTTGCATTGACAACCCCTGGATATTAGAGCACCAATTAGTAGAAGAGTAGTCTTCTGTTTGATAAATTTTGCTTTATATACAACATGAACAAATATTAATATTTCCCGTTCACCCAATTCAATTGGATAAAATATGAATGCAACCAATTTGAACACCTGTAAAAGAAGACAAATGCACTTTTGGAGCCAATGTGCTATGTTTTGTATTTCTACATATCATGTTATAGTATTATTATCATTAAATTTAAGTGACACTGTTCTTCTTTCTGTATCAAAATTCAGGGTGGAGGAATTCCTCGGAGAAGTGCACCTATTCTACAAATGATCCGGGAAGAAGTATGCATTTCTAACCTGACTTTATTCTCAAACATGAAGTTTGTTAACTGCCTCACCTTTACACATACAGAAGAGAATATTTATGTACATTATATCCCAGATTGGGGACTAAAGTCTAAATGTGAATATAAAATTCAATTTTTATCTGTAAAGGAAACAGGAGAACCGTTATGACTTCTCAAATTATATTGGCATCATCCATTTCCGGAATGATGCTTTTATCTTTTGATCTTATGTTGATGCTTATGCCTATTTACTGATCATATTTTGATGAGGTTTCCAGTGATCAGCCTGTCAACTTATTTTTGCTACCATGTTTTAGGTCACAGAAGATGGTAAATACTCTCTTGTCCTGGTGTTTGAGGCTAAGGCTTTGCAATTATCAGATTTTGAACAGAGACAGGTAAAGTAGTCACGTGTCTTTGCCATCATCATTTATATGTCCAGAAATTAGAAAGAAGATACTCAATTCAGATTACTATTCTGTAATTCTTAATCTGAGAAAATGGAAATACAACATACTGATAACTTTTGGTTAAAATCATTGCTTCTAGGCAAAGTTTACTTCTTTCTTCGGACCTGGGATCACTGCAGAAATAGGTGAGTTTTGATTTTCTACTCCTTCAATGAAAAAATTGCATATATATATGAATTTATTTTGGCCAAAGCTTATGAGCTATATGGGTCAGGGAAAGGAGAGAACGACCTATATGAAGTTCGACTTATTTCAAACACCACCTCCACAGCATCAGCTTCCTGAAGTATATATATGATGATGCGATCCAATTTTACTCTCTGGTTTGGCTTTTATTTTTGTTACTCATAAAATTTTTTGTAGTATATGTATATATTTTCAGTGTCAAATACAGTTTGATGTTAATATTAGAATTTCAAGAAGATAGAATAAAAAAATGCAAAATAGTTGGACAATATTTCATAGGCCAGAAATGATAAGTAACTCTAATATTTTGATTGGTGGCTAACAAGTAATTTTATCTGCAAAGGTTGCAAAGGTCTTAAACTTTACAGGTGAAGGCTATTTGAACTTTATCTTGAGCTTGGGTACTGAAGTACCTTAACTCAGGCAACTCTCATTATCGTTGCTTTCTGATATTGGCTTCTTATCTTAGTTTCTTTGAAACTATATAATTGATTTTACTCTATAGTAAAGCATGAGAATTTTGATGATACTCATAATCTAGGACAAGGCTATTGACATTGTAATTAGTAACCCAGATTTCCATTTGCAATATAAAGATCCAAGATACCGGGGTGAGAAGAAATCCCTACTTACGGAATTCTTTTGTCGAGGTGAGTTAATTTTTTTTGGTACCCCATCCGGTATCCAGAGCTTTGCTCTGACTAATCCAAATCCAACCCATACACAAGGTCTCGAACCTGAGACCTGCTTAAGCTGGAACAAGCCGCTTACCGTCGAGGTGAGTTAATGATAGCTTATAAACTTCAGCAAATTTTTTTTTGGCCACTATATAAACATCAGCAAATTACATATGATAGTGTTTGCATTAGAATGCAAGTCTTTCAGGAAAGTGCAGGTGTCCTTCCTTATAGTTCTTTTATGTTCAGTCATCATGCTCTTAAAAGACGCAAGCAACCTCTTACCATCTTGAATAGACATGTCAAACTTCCTTTAAAATTCTAGTAGAAATACTAACAATATTGGCTAACCAGTAAAAACTTGAAGAATGCTATAAAGATTTCATGGTTTTAAGCATCATCTTCGGTTATTGTCCTTTTCCTTTTAAAATTTTACTGATTTTTCAATTTATGGCGCCAGTTTTTGCAAGTCCACCAAAACCAGAAAGAAGTTTCTGAAGTCTTTTGTTTTTGATTGAATAATTGCATAACTTTTCTTTGTATTACTTGGATAGATTACAGACTAGATTATCGTGTTCTTTGCATGTATTCCACACATTATTGTAGTGTTTACAGGGAAGAACAGTTTCCATTCAAAGGCCAAAAACAAAAGCATGCACGTGAACTCAAAGCTGTCAGCCATTTTTTCACCATATAACAACAAGAAACAAAACATAACATCACTATTCACTAACTACAACAAAATCCCAAGGAAAACAAACTACCATAAAAGACAGTCTTTCACCACTGTCTATATCTAATCATTGATAGCTCTCATTTTCACCTTCTGATATAAAATCTGTCCTTCAAAAAAAAAAAAAAGCCCCTTTTGATTGAGAAAGAGAATCTCAATAAACCCACCAATATATTTAATGTTTTCTACTTATTTTTTAAACATTTTTTTTTACCATCTTTAGCAGCCTTTAAAATTAGGAATGAAGATACTTCTTTTCCTTGATTTGTGTTTCTCTCTCTGCCTTTTTCTCATCCATGATAAGCATCCAGGTTGCCTGCTACACCTGCACATTTGTTCATCTTTCTTTGCTTTTTCTATTTTTGTTTCTTCTTCCTCTCTTGTTTCTTTCACTTCTACCTGCACACCACAACAGTGATTTCTCACATCATTATCTATCTTGCTTTGCTTTCATGTGTTTTCATCCATGAAATTTACTTAGCCAACTTGGATTACCCCAAGTGATCATCACTTTTTTTTTTCTTTTTTTTTTTGCAATGAAGTGATCATCGCTTTGCTTTAAAGTGTTTCATCATATTCATGAGCATTGAATACTATACCTGTAACCTGTTCAAGTCAGCTTATATAATTCGTCTTTTCGATTTATTGATGCACTAGGGAATGTCATGAATGCATGATTTTCAATCACCAACCTTAGTTCCTAATAAGTGAACTTAAGAACTTAAAGCTAATATGCATCCTCTTATGCTATAATAATCAAGTTTTTGGTCTAAAAGGTTGGGATGAAAACAAAAAGGAGAGACCTCATGTAACCATATCAGTCTGTTGGTAAAGATCCAAACACTGAGCTATTAAACAGTTCAGTTCCCACAATAGCTACATGGACTACTGAGTTTTTCTTAATATTTTCCGCGAAATATTAGCACCGCGAAAGGAAAGAAAGAAATATGCTCGTGTTGCAGTTGCACATGCACCAATTTGGACACTAGTCACCCCCAACTTGAGCAATTTGCACACTACCATATTTGTGCAAATTGAAAGCAACCAAGCCTTGGCCTAACGATTGTCGTCTCTTCAATATGGTAAAAGAGTTAAGGACTAAACTATATACATATGCCCCCCAAAAAAAATTCTAACAAATTCATGGTTAAAATGATGGAATTTGATTGCAGAGCTAAGTTCCAATATATACGATGATGTCAGACAGACAGGTTTATCATAGTTTGGGATTTTAGTTTGCAACAATATAGTAGCAAGGTTCAATGTGGCAGGCACAATGATTCACAAATTGTGAAACTGGGTATTCTGATGACAAAGCTCTGAAACACATGGCTGATTTTTCCCAAAAGACTAAGAAAAAGCAATGATATGCCCTTGTCATTGAGAGCCCCAAAGAATCATTTTGAATGCTTTGGCAATTGGCACTGAAGCATCTTTGGCTGATACACATGAAAACAAAGAGAAGAGAATGAAAATGAAGCACTAGCATGATCCAAGTAAGATAGAAGAAGAAATTGTTTTTGGTGACTTTTGGTTTTTAAAATTTGAGTTTTGAAATCCCAAAAAAAGAAAAGAAAAAAAAAAGAAGTTTGGCAATTCCTTGTTTCTGCTGCTGAAAAGACTGCTGCAATAAAACCAGAGACAAATCCAAACAGTATGTGCTGGAAAGTAGGCATGGATAGTGAGAAAACTTCTAAGGCATTATTTTGTATTGTATATGAAATTGGAGGGCATGTACTTATCAATCTTAAGAGGGACCAATTGAGATATTAGTCCCCCACCTTGGAAGGATACAGTTCAATTATTTTCTGCAGGGAAAGCCAGGCTAGTTGGGGCAAAACATCTTAGACTTATGGGAAGCTTTGAGGCACATGTTGCTCGCAGAATTCTTGAGGGACCAAAATAATCTAACAACAAGTTCCCCACCTTGCAAGGGCATTCTAACTTCATTATCACTATTCACCCAATCCTAGCTGTTGGTCTTGATAACACGTAGGCCGCGATAAGGCAACCATCATTTTGTAAGGACTAAGTAAGCAGCTTTTATGAACACAATTAGGCTACTATAAGCAAAATGACACACATTCGAATTTTCCCAATGGATGTTATCAGCTTTTCTAGTTTTATGCAATGCAAGTACTAAGGAAATTTGGCAAGTATGCAGTTAGCAGCAAGTGGTGCATCATTTTCCTGATTTAATGTACTAGACTTGAATGAAACATGATCATTCAATTCTTAAAATTTGCCTCAAAAGGGAAAACATGGAAAATGGAAGTTTTAAGAAAAAAAGAAATATACTAGGAGTGAACAAGATGCTTCAAAATTCTCAAACAATGTCTATGATATGAGTTCAAATTTTGTTCCTTTGGCCATGCTTGAGTTCCTTACTCAGAAAGTAACTAATTTTTTACAGCAGCAGACATACCTGTTCCTCAGTCTTTGACTTTGAGTTAGAGTTAGGGGAGTCTTCATTTTCTGTCCCACATCGCTTCAATGCTCTCTCTAAGATTGAAGGGGTTGAAGCAGGGCTAAGACTACCGGAACTAAGATCAGGCGGTGTACTTTGAGTTCCCACATCTCTAGTCATGCTCTCTGCTTTCTTTTCTGCAAACAGATGCACTAAAAGATTTTAAAAACTAAAGCGCCTCAATAAAAACAAGACAGCAAGACAATACATGTGCTTTAAGACCTGGAATTGGAAACTGAGCTATGTCTTCCGGTACTGTCCTGGAAGGCTTGGTTTGGATATGGCATGAATGGGAGTAAACAAGAGGAGCAGACATGGTAATTCTGTTAGTTATGTTGCGAAATGACCTTCCGCTGAGCGTTTTCGCTGACAAACATTCCATTGGAACCTCTCCTGAAAGAGGGTTGCAAATGTACTTCTCTGCTTCACTCCACTTTGAATTTAAGGCAAAACCATCTGGAGATGAGCACTCCCAACTACTATAAACTGTCTTTGCCTGCAATGCTGCAGGGAAACACAACAAACAGTTAGCCTAAAAGTTTGAACTGCTAATTCTACCAAAACTTTTCAAACTGTCAATTGAAGTATCCAGCAGGATACCTTTGAGAGCAGTAGTGAATGAATATGTTGAAGGGTCAATCTCATCTGTAACAATGAAGGGAAAGTTTTGAAAGGATCAGAAAATGCAAAAAAAAAAAAAAAAAAAGGGTTCAAAGATTTGCATGACAGATACCTTTTAAGGAATAGCCTGGAGAGGAGGCAGTGCTAGAAATGGTTATGTTTGATCTAAAAGACCTTGCATCTTCTCTAAAACTTCTGATATATGATGCTGAATATCTTCTAGAAGTAGTGTTTTCGCGGCTAATTCGAGCCTTGAGACCCCACTCTCTCAAATTAAACTCTGGTTCATCATACCTTCTTGAACTATAAGAAGTTTGTTCCATGGCAGAGGCATGAAGGAGCTTTAATTTTGAATTAAGGTCTTTTTTTTTTGCATCTATATTAATATATGTTGGTGCAGGTTTTTATAAGTGTGGGAATTTCAAAAAAGAATCTGTGGGGTTTGCCAAATCAGCAGATGCTGCCTGGAATATTTACCAGACTTTCAAAATGTAAAAGCAACCTTTTTGTTGAGCTCTAATTGGAACTTAAAGACTGCTTTAAAGTTTCTAATAGGGGTCCATAAAAATTTACTCTAAGATGTTTGTTTTGAAATCCATGAGAAAAAACCAGTTTTACTTTGATAATGCCTTTTATAATCCTTATTGGTCAGGTAATAAAGCAAAAGGAATTATAGAAAGGTAGAAAGACAGAAAAGAACACAACACAGACCAAAAGAAGTTGATAATCCAAATGCCAAAGCCTAGACCAGCAGGCCAACCCCACTTCTCTCTAATGAGATACAGACCAAATTAAAATTTACCCAAGTAAAAACTAGCAAAGGAAAATCGTTTAATCTTAACAAATGGGGCTTCAAAGCTATATATGTTGCAGACTTTTGTAGCAGATTAGAGAAATGAAGTGAATCCAAACTTTGCTTCTTAATAATCCTGATAACTCTGTTATATACATATTTCAGAACCATATAGATATGAAATGATTGAAATATTCCATGTACAAAGCAAAAAAAACTAGTGGACTGAGCTTCTTTTTTTTTTTTTTTGTAGTCCTTTTTCCTTCTCAATAATTTCTAAATGGAGCACCAAATTACAAAGTGGAGCAGGTCATTATTTCTTTTGTTATTGTACTCAAAATAGGTAGGCAAATAGACTTACTGTGTTGCACTATGTATTCTAATAATATAGATTTGATGTTGATTTAACTCCAACTTCAGTTCACCAGCACTTTTCTTAAATACAGTGAGGTTTCAATTCAAACCCAGAATTAAATGATGTTTTCAGTACATCTTCTTCAACATGGCATCATTCCTACTAAGATGGAGTTATTATGCGCATGTATTTTTTGTTCTTTAGTTTTTGATTCCTTACTTTTACAGCAAGAAACTATTCACTAAATTATGAGCACTTGCATTTTGCAGATTGAAGGTGTAATGTGTATTCAACCTTCAATAAGTACACCAATATATTGGATACTGAAGTAGAATGGTACTAACTTTTAGTACAATTAGCTTGAAACAGTGTTAAACATTTCACAACAGCTCCAATCTAACATCTTTAGATTCCTTACCATTTTGTTCATATTATGGAAGACAATATTTGAACATTCAACTTTATCAATAAGAAGTACTATGCAACAACTAGTTAATCAACTTATTTGGTGTTGATTCAATCTGCTAAGCAGACCAATAAAGCATTGGTAATAAAGTGGAAACATAGGCAATTAATGAAATCTGTTACCAATAAAACAAGGTTGTCAACCCTAACAAACTCTTATTATTACTGATGAAAAGCAAAAATATGGTATCTGATCTAATGGTAGTTGTGGTCCAAATTTTTAACAGAAACCTAGATGTTGAATCAACTCAAAAAATGTAAAGAAGGAGGGGGAAAAAAATCAAAGCTATGGACAGGAAATGGGGTCCTCTAAAAGTTGTACATCTGTAAAACATAGGGCTATAGTTTTGGTTGGATGGGGAGAAGCTCACCCCAAGAATCATTGAAACTTCAAATGTTCAAAAATGACCAAAACCTTTGCTTTTTCCCTCCATCAATTCATATTTTGTCTACATGACTACAACCAATGGGAATTTCACTTGCAATAGGAACAACCTCACTTGATCACACCACTCTTGGGGGATAGTTGGATTTTGGATAGATAGAAAGATAGATTACATTTACATTGCATTACAAATTTACAAGTTGGCCTGCTAGATACCCCCTTTTGATGGGTTGTTTTCAAAAATGGGGTTTGTTTGGATGGAAGGAAAAAAATAGTGGATAGCAGGAAATGGAGGGGAAGTGTGAGAAAATATATGCATGTGCATGGCATGTGGTTGTCATCATCATCAAAAATCAAAATGAATGAATGGATGGATGAATTGATGGAGGTCCTTATACTAAGGAAGAAGCTTGGTGGGTCCCTTTTTGTAGGCTCATCATGACCGTCAATTTTGTCTGATTTTTATGCAATGTAGGTTTCACTTGAAAGGGAGAGGTTTTTCACTTTTCCTTCTCACTGTTTTTTTTTTCTTTTGGTCCCTTTGCTTCATTTAATTTTTCTAGTTTCTCAAACATATATCAATGTATCTTTTTATCCTCCCCTATCTACTTTCATGTGACTTGTCTTATCTTTTATCTCACCCTAGTTTTAAATTTGAGAAAACATACACAATTTTTTTTTCTTTTTACAAAGATAAATATTAAATAACCCAAAATTCAAATTTCATATTTAAAAAAGTTTTCTAAGACCAATATTGAGTTTATTGAAATTAAAAATCCATACATTCTATCAACATCATAATTTACGACAGCCTAATTTGAAACACATATTGAGAACTTTTGTTTGAGAATTGTGTGGCATTGGATTTCATATTAAATGTGTAATGTTTTGTTTCATCTTCAACATCAACTTCATCATCCTATCAGCAGTTTGTCCATTTTTGTCTACATTGCTTTGTTACAAAAGTCTTTTTATTGAATATCTTTCCAATTTTGCTCACACATATAACATCATATGGCGATTCATTTTCATTGCAATAACTCTCATGAATCACCATCGTTTGAATAGAAATGATCTTGTGACACTTCTAACAGTTCCAGTTGATCTTTATCGCATGAAGTGACATTTTCATATCGCGTGTTGTATCGTGATTGGTCGTTAATCATGTCCTTCGTTTAAGTAAAATTACAAAATACCTTCAAATTATGTTTATAATAATTATCAACCAAAACCATGAGGTAAATTCATTTCCAAATGATGTTTCATGAGGTACCCTTTTTCTTGTTGACCCAAATTCAATCCTGGCAAGGAAAATCTGAGAGTAATGGGATGAAACTTCATGTCAAACTTGCCACCAGATAGTGTTAAAATCTTGCTATAGTACTTCAATTTTGTTAAAATTTGGACACTAACATTTGATATTTTGGTTGATGTCTGCATGAAATTTAAATGTGAAACAATATTTCAAGGAATATTCCATCATCATCAAATAAGTTTTTCGAAAACTACTAATTTATGACATGAAATTTCACATTGAATGGTGACAAATGATTTAAAGGTTATTGTATCCCATGGCTAATCTTCACCTATGGAAGAGAATTCAACAATCAAATATCACTTCAACGTAATTAAGATATCTACAATTGACTCAACAGTCTGCAGTCTGAAATGAGAATAGACACAGACCAAAAAGCTTAACATTGGCGGAAATGGCAACACAAGGAAAAATGTATCCCAAGGATGGACCACGCCCATTCAAGGTTTTAATGGTCATAAGTTGAAACAGTGACCAACCTTACAAATCTGCGCCAGACAAAAGGAATATCAGAAAAATCTAACTTTAGCTGGCCCCTACGTGACCTTAGGTTAACTGCTGCCTTGGGTCCTTCCACTAAACAACGTAAACTGTAATCAATGGTATGCTTGAAATCTGGAAATTGAGGAAGGCAACAACCCAACACTAGAGATGCAAATCAAGCTTGAAGCTATAATGTAAGCAGCACGTGAAGTAGATGTGGCTTTGAGTTGTTTAAAAGATTTGATATTTGAGGATACTGGAACTCCATTGACAGGCATCTGAATCTTCCCATGATTCTGTATGTCATGGATATGAGAATTACAGCTCAGTAAGACTAAAACAGGCTGGTAAAAAGAGCCAAGCCATAGGAAACAGAATGGTAAAAAAATAAGTTGACATGCAATTTGGCAATTCAGATAACGACTAAACCCTTTATGACTTCCTGCAGTTGACTATTTAGTATTTTGGATCATAGACTTTGTTAAACTCAAGCAAGGTTCCCTCCTTTCAGCATACAACCCTCCTCTTCGGTGATTCTGTCCCTTTCAGGACATGGAAGCATCTGTTATCTGTAGGCTTCCCAAATATATGTCCAAATCCAATTAAATACTTTTTGTACATTTTTCCCACAACACCTCTTTATACACTACGTCCTAGTTTTATCATTGTGTATTTCATATAGACATCAAATTCCGTCATTAACTTTTATCGTAACTGCACCTATTTATTTATCTAGGGTATGTTGATACTTAGCTGTCTAAAGCTTAGTCCTGCCAAGTTTTGCTTTGTTCCTTTAAATCTCAATTAAACTTTTGTTTGCAATCACAGATGATTGCAACTGTATTTCTTCATTTCATCTTAAATAGTTCAACCCTATGACATTATTTTCATAAACTTTGTACAGAATCATTCTAACTAATCCAAACCCAAATTGATTCCTGAACCTCAACGGTAGCCAGAAACCCTATAAGCTTATATTTTAACCCCAGCTGACCTTAAATTTGAAATGAGAAAATTATTACAAATCTGGCCTATATCATGTAATATGCTAAATTTCCAAACTTTTAATTCAACCAAATAGACTTCACATCGTACATACCTTCAAGAGGTCAATGTACTTGGGGTCTTATGCACCATTAGACGCATGGGACAACTGCAGACCCCTGACTTCACATGCCTTTGCACTCCGAATGCAAGATGGCCAACTGAAAATCCGGGCAGAAGTCTATTCAGTAATCAGTATACTATCCAAAGAATTGATGCATTACAAGTTTGCAGAAGAGTTCACACATACTTACGAAACATACTGATCCAGGATTAAACTGAGAGGTATATAATCATCTAATAGAACCTGGAACATTGAACGCCCTATAAAAAGATTCACCTCGATCAGCAGAAGGGGATACAGATTTATCTTTAAAGGAAGAATGACAAGACAAAATGCTCACCACTGGAAAATATACTAGCTTTCAAACCACTTCAGGAAATAGCATATGCATGCAAGCTTCCTGCTCAGTACAGATAGCTGAAAGTCAAGAAATTTGAAACCACAAAACAGCATCTTGCAAAGAGAAAAATATATGATCATGTACAACTAGAGTAAAAGAAACGGAAGAATATGAAGGGGTGAAGGAAGGTAGGACATATACACTAAAACAGAGGTAGACATGCATGCACAAACACATATAAAACCAAGACTAGTTTATCAACTCTTGATAGAGAGACTAGTATCACATACAATCAACTCTCCAGTTTGCCACAGGGAAAATATGCCCGTACATAACATTTAGGCTACCACTGCCTGCTAATTTCTAAGTTCAACGTGCATTTCTCACATATAGAATACCTCTGAAAGAAGAAACCAAAAGATTACCTAGTCCAAGGATCAAAATACTGTTTGAAGCCGTGGGAATCATATCTTGGATCTTTTCACTCAAAAAAATTGCTTGATTAACTGCAAATAAAACAGGAAAAAAGTAAATCACCTTGCAAAAAAGAGTTCAAAAACTAATGAAATAAAAGGCATAAAAAAACCTGAGATCTCTGTTAGCTTGTCCTCACTCTCCCTTTTATCATTTTCATTAACAGCAGAGCTAATGTCCAACATGTGCACAGAATGATACCCATCTGATATCCAAACAGTTTGTCTTCCTACAAAATGGTGGGAAATATCTTTAATTGCATGATGTAATATGATTAATCAGCAACTACTTTCTGCGACAGATTAGATCAAAAGTCAAATTATCATTAATAATTACACTTTGCCCAAAGTTTTCCCTTTTTTATTTGACAGGAAGTGTTCCCCTGCACACAATTGACTTCACACACCCCCTTTGTAACCAAGTTTTTCCGCTGTTCTTTGCTTAAAGAATACCCCATTTACAATGAACACAGGGAAATTAATCTTTCCTGTGTCGTACATATAAAAAATTTCCCGTGTAAAATGACTTCTAGTCATATCACTTTGTCATCCATTAAACATGGCCCAACTCTTTTTTTTCTTTCTTTCCATACAGGCAATTCTAACATGAAATTAAAACTTTTGGAAGAACTAAAAAACAAAAACTAGATAATCTTACTTGAGGAATCAGGAAGAACAGCCAGCTTCTGCACTTTCATAAAATGTGGCAATTGCCTCATCTGACAACTAATATTTGGTCCAACAGCAGTGTTTAATACATTCAAGATAGATAAATCTCCTTCAGAATCCAAGATTAAGAACTTCTTTGAGGATAGTGGTTGGATGGAAATTGCCTTCCTGGACATAAATGGCACATTTATAGATTTCAAGTTAACCTCCTTTTGCTCAAATGCCACAAAGCATTCAACTTCTTCACCAGATTCTTGTCTGTATTTTCCAGACCTCTGCTTCACTGTAAATCAAGATTCCAAATCAGAGGAACAACCCTCCATGTCAAATCTAAAATAACTTCCTAAATCGATAATTATAAAGGAAAAAGTTAAGTAATCATTAGTTTGACAATGGTCAAGCTAGAATGCCTAAAATTGACTGAATCAGGAAAACGGCAGCAGATGGAGTCGACAGGTGCTGTGATATATTAGATTATTTACTGCAATATTTGAAAGTTGAAACTAACTTTAACTAAAAAAAAAACAAACTCAATCCCTGATAAATGAGTAGGTAATTAAACTTCTTTCATATGGATGACAAAAAAAATCCCATTTCATATAAAAACATATACATTTGTAAACTCTTTCACATCAAGTACAGTCCATACTGCATCTACAGTAAGTAATCTCCAATGCAAGGTATTGATCTAAGAGTTAACCAAATGTCCTTCATCGACAAGTTTATCCCAAAGATCCTCAATCTGAAGTTAAAAAAGAAGCACTAAAAAGAAAGGTATAAGGTATGTTGTAATTTGTTAAGTCTCTTGCAAGTTCATTCATAAAAAGAGTCACTACAAGAAATATATCCAATCACCAAATTAGCTCTTCACACTAAATCATGATTGGTTTTAACCTTTAAACAAAAAATTACTCAAGAGTGACATGAAGATGTTGCTAGGTGTATGCAGTATAATAAACTAATCACCTCCGCCTAAGCACAGATCACTGTAAGTCATGACAAAATGGATTAATTTACAGCCAAAATCCACAAAGCAAAAAACAATGTACACTGATGCATAATTAGCTGTCACCAGCTATGCATAAACATCACATAGACAGGCTGCAGAAGCAGCCACCCTACTCTAATTGACTTGAGCACTTTTGCAAGTAAAATCGCCAATGATTACAGAATGAACAATAGAATCCATTAAATCTATCAGAAATAAACAAAATATAACAATGTTCCATACTACTATACTATACAAAACGAGAAAAATAAAGTTCAAAGCAACAGATTATACCGATACTCACCAGAAACACATTTCTTATCTGTCTTCCCATTTGAATAACCATTACAAATAATCTCTGAAGCAGTTGATCCACCAACAAAACCATCACTATCTCCAGTTACCCCATTTGACAGACCAGAAATTTTCACTCTCCTGACCCTTTTCCCTTTCACCAATTCTCTTAAATTCCAAACTCTAACTCCATTTTCCTCTCCCAAGACCAAATACTCAAATGAAACACCAATCGAGAAAACAGGCTTGGTACAATCGATCACAGCACATTTCATCAACTTAACCATCACCCCACCATCACTCTCATCATCATCCACCAATTTAACCCCGAAGATCAAAACTTTCGAGCTAGAAACCGAATACAGAGCGAAAAAATTAACAGAACCAACCATCATAACTTTCAAACCATGACTAACATCAATCAAAACCCCAACTTTATCATCAAACTCAATACCCTTTTGCTTGGAAACAACAACTTTAGCCTTCTCAAAAGCTTTACTTCCATCATCCCTATAAAGGAAAAATCTAAGAAGAATCTTGGAACCACCTTTATAAGGGCCTCCAGCAATGAAAAGCACTCTGGGATTGGGATTTTGTTGGGATTTTTGGAGGAGAAGGAAAGTGGAAGAAGATGAAGGGGCAGGAATTGTAATGGACTTGTGATGGGAAGAGAAAGGGAAGGAAATTGAAGGGAAAAGGGAAAGAGAATAGTCAGAATGAAAAAGGGCGAGGGAAAAAGAATGGGGTTCAAATAGAAAGGAAGTTGGTGTCTTGGAAGGAGGAGGAGAGGAAGAAGAAGTTGGGAGATTGATCTTGGAAGCTTGGACAAGAACCATTTGAGTTTTTCTGACACCAAAAAATTGGAGCTTTCTTCCTTTTTGCTAGGTGTTAGACAAGGAGAAACGGAAGGGGCATTGTCTTGGCCTATTGCTATTGGGGGGTTTGGCTTATTGTTTTGGGGGTTGAACTCAATTCAAATTCAAAGTTTTGAGATTGGAGTCTTTTGTTTCTGTTCTTCTCCTTTGGGTCTGATTTTGGGGGTTTTGGAGATGAGAGATCCAACGGAGTCAATACTCAATAAATTATAGGAGTTTACATTAATTAATTTGTTAGTACTATTAATTAATCTTTTGGTGTTTTGTATTGGTAGGTGGAAGGAAACGTGGAAGGGTCAGTATGCTTAATCCCCGATTATACAGAGGTAATGGTGATGGATGTCTATTTCAGTACTTCTTCTATCATTAGGAATACCACTTAGCACTTACCAATATTTTTCCTTTTTTTTAAATGTAAAATCGGGAATTTATTGAAATCAAGAAGAAGAATGATTACAAATATGTGATGGCAAATATCCCAACCACACTCTCTGATCACCCTCAATACGATATGACTTAGCAATATTATGAGCTAATACATTAACATCCCGATTAACAAAACTAAAGGAGATCGAATCAAATACTATTATAACGGAAGTAATATCATGATGAATTAAGTAAGCACCTAACCATAAAGAGTCCTATCCTTTTGCAATCTCCTCGACAGCCTGCTTACTATCAATTTCAACAATCAATGAGTTATATCCTTGCTCCATGCGTGTTCAAGACCAATATTTTTTTTTCGTACTTATTAAAAACATCAAATTGAGATTCTTTAAAAAAAATGGAATTACTAATAGACCATAGAGTAACATCCTCTAATCTCATAATTCCACCTTGTCCATATACAATTATGACTTTTCACAAAAATTTTAAACTTTAAACCACCAGGTATTTTTTTAACAATCAAGATTAGTTTTTATATATATATTAAAAACGATTATTGAAAGAAAGAATCTTAAACCAATATAATTTTTTTGACCCACCCAAGAAGAAAAAAAATTTTATGTAACTTATTTCAATGATTTAGGGTTTTTTTTATCCACCCTAAACGTTCAATCAAAACCCTTTTCAAGTTATCGCGAACAAATAATTTAGTTCTCGAACTTCAATTTTTGGACAATTCGATCCAAAATTAATGAAATCTGATGATAATTTTTTTAGGTAAAGATAATTTTTTTAAAAGAATTAGGTAAAGATGATTAAATCATAAGGAGTTCGAATTACAAACATATATAAGAGATACCCACCCAAACTTTTTACTCTAAACTTTTTACTCCTCACACACTCTCAAACTCAGACTTAGTGATATTATGCACTAAACTATTCGCCTCTCCTTATAAACCTAAAAGAAAAATGATCAAAAACCATAGCTAAAGCATTAGCATATCATGCACCAAATTTGCTGCACTCCAAAGCAAGTTCACTCCTTCTCCAATTCGTCAATGGCTCCTTAGCAATCTGACTCTATATTTACGTTCTCATGGCCATTTTCCCAAGCAATTTTCATCCCAAAAATAATGACCATTACCTCGGCATGAAGAGCACTTTCCACCCCTTCAACAGTCAACACTCTCCATTAGCAATTTCCCTTGGTTGCCCACAGACATACCATCAATGACCTCAACTCAATGTGTTTAGCACGTAGGAGGTTTCGAATGGGCACAAAACCATGCATCAACCGATCCAATTAAAGAGTTTTACCTTGGGTATTAACCTTGGAATATGTCCAAAGCATCATCCATAATGGATGATATTATTATTACCACTACCTATTAGTACTATTAAATATTAAATTATTAATTATTGATAAGTGCAATAATTTAGCTTTTAGAATTTATTTAGATTATATCTTGAGTATTATTATTGCATTTTCTATGGTTTTTAGGATTAATTCTCACATTTTTTTTATAAAAAAAAAGGATTTTTGAACTTGTAGGTTAGTTTGGAGTGATTAGGATTAATTCTCACATTTTGTGTTTTTGAGTGCCTTTTTTTTAATTTAAAATTTATTGAGTTATTTAATTCTTAGCAAAGTTGTAGGGTTTCCGGTCGGTATGCGCCGTTAATCATCAAAACCGGTAACGGTAGACTAAATATCTCGTACCGCCTAATTTTTCGGTGATTTCGTAATTGTTCCGGTGGTTTCGCTATGTTTCGTCGGTTTCAGCGAAAAATTAAGTTTCGCCCGGATCTTTGGACTTCGAGGTCGTCGATGAATTTCTGAACTCTTTCGGTTGAAATCTCCGACTCAGGTCGACATCCCAAAACTTACGCTGCTACTCCAGTTCTCTGTTTCGTGGGAAACTTTGTTCTGTTCTGTTTTGTCTAATGAAGAAGAAGGCTGCTTGTAAACGATGTCGCATCCAGTGGAAGGAAAAGGATTTTAATTGCTTAATAACAAGTGGGCCTTTGAACAAAAGGAAAAAAAAAGAAAACAAGTGGACCGAGCTTTTGGCATCAAGATTTTGGATTTAAAAATAAGTGCAACCCAAAAGACAATCAATTATTGATAATATACATGTATACTTTTTTATATTCCTCAATATATATATATATATATTTTATTGATTTATTCTATATTCTTTATTCTATAATTCAATTTATTCTCTGAAAATTTAATTTAAATTTAAAATTGAATTTAGATTAGGTTTAGGTTTAAAAGGAAGAAGAGTAGAATATGATAACTAGAATTTAAAAAAGATAATAGAAATTCTTACTTGAATATGTCTTTGAGATGGGGTTCAATAAAATTGAACCACTGAGAGATGGTGGTAGTGGTGTGAGGAGGTAAAACTTTTGATGTCCAAAACCTATGCATATTTCTGACCCATTCACATAGAGGTAAAAGCTTGTATCCATATGACAAATAAGCTTTGCCACTGTGGACGAGAATGTCTATGGCTTTCAATATACGACTGTGATAGTGAAAAGGATAGTTATACTCCTGTACTCCTAGAGAATTCTCAAAATGTAGAACCGAGACATTTTTTGTAGAGAAATGACTATAGCCACTAGAGCTATACAACTTGCTGGTTGTAGTAATAGTAATTTGGTGCTTATCTCTTGAGATAAGGGTTTGGATATCATCAATGCTAATGATGGGGGTGGGGATGTCACTGAAAACATGAGAACACAGAAAAAACCCAAAGGTAAGATGACAAAAACGAGAAGAAAAACAATTAAAACACAAACAAATATCAAAGACATAAAAGGAAAAAATGCATACCCAAGACCACTATTTGAACTGGAACCTGGACCACTATTAGAACTGGAACCTAGACCA
Source organism: Corchorus capsularis (assembly GCA_001974805.1). Classification (NCBI taxonomy): domain Eukaryota; kingdom Viridiplantae; phylum Streptophyta; class Magnoliopsida; order Malvales; family Malvaceae; genus Corchorus; species Corchorus capsularis. The sequence goes on from AWWV01010325.1 coordinate 97,767, forward strand.
TGACTAGGAAAACCATCACTGGACATAGTGGCGTAGCCACATGTAGACTAGTGGGTTCAATTGAACCCACTAAATTTTAATTTTTTAAAACATAAATAGATTATTTAATGTAAAATTAATAAATTGACCCCATTATTTAGAAAAAATTTGAAGATTTTGATCCCACTAAAAAAATAAAATCACAATATTGACCCATTAAAACTAAAAATTGAGAAGAGAAAAACTATAAATACTAAAGATTTGTATTAAGAAATAGCACTTACATCTTTTTTCCTTAAATTTGCATGTCTCCAAACAACCAAAAAATATTATCCTTATGTCCAAATATATAAATATCCCTTATATTTGTACAAAATGTTATTCTTTAGTGTTGTTATTTAGTACATACTCTCTCCCAATTGAGAACCAATATATATATGATAAACTAATTTAAGTTCAATATGTAATAAGGGTTGTTTTAGTGTTGCTATTGCATTTTTAAAAAAGAAGATTGAGTTGGAATGAATATGTGCAAAAAAGAAAAAAGAAGAACTATTGTGAAAAAGTCTGGTAAATTTTAGTATTACAAGCAAATATACATCTTTTATCATTTGTACACATGATAATTTCCACACTCACAAATTTAAAAATAGAAAAGTATTATAGATCATTTTCATGGGTTAAAATAATAAAAGTTAAAAGTTAAAGAAATGGTATTAAAGGACTAAATTGTATAAAATAAAAAGTTCAAGGATGAAATTGCATAAATGATAAATGTTTGAGGGTATTAATGTAAAATAGATTAAGTTGAAGGTTTTATAAGAAATATCGAAGGAATTTAAAAGCATAAAGTTGAAATGTTCTTAGGTTATTGCATAAATAACCCTTTTTTTTCAAGTTGGTCATCGGGGTGATAAGCATCGACCCCAACTTCGCCACATGACACCCTTTGTGAAAAGAAGTTATCATTATATATGTTTTAGATGTTTTTAGATTTTATATTGTGAAAACTTGTGGGATAGAAATAAAATGTTGAAAATGATATAATTTGAAACACAAAAAGTGTTCTTCATTTTATAGTACTTAAAAACACTTTTTTTTTGCCAAAATTAGCTTTATTAGACACCAATAAAACTAGATTAGAAATGCTTTTGAGCTAAAACGAGAATTTGTTATCTCTAAACACAATGCTAAACCAAAGTAAATGCAGTCTGACCCCACTTAGAGAAAATCCTGACTACGTCACTGACTGGATATAAGAAACATAATGAGTTTTCAAACTGAAAACAAATATAAAAGACATAAAATAAGAACAAAAAACGAGAAAGAGCTGCATACCGAGAAATAGAAGGAAAACCAAAATCACCACCACGGTGACCATGCGAGGAGGTCGTGGATAACCACCGCTGAGTATAGAATATACGAAGACACATAAATGAGAACACAAATCCAAATGAAACATACATGAGAAACAAGGTAATATGAGAGAAATGACTTACACAGGATTCGGTAATTGATGCCGTACTTGATTCACAGGAACCAAAACCAAAGCTCGTCTCGAAGGATCCCAAATGGGAACCATTTGAGACATTGTGAACTGAAGAAAAGCAACAAAATTAATAAATCAAGCAAAGTAATAAATCGAGCAGGAAAATGGAAGCATTTAAGAATGAAAACTAAAAACTAAACTTACGGTGGAAAAACTTCTTCAAAAGTAAAGCAGAGAAACTGGAATGTTAGGGTTGAAGAGTCGGGAGGAGAAGAAGATTTAGGTTTTCACCGTGCTTTAAAATAACCGGATTACACGGGTCATTTGGGCACGGATCATTTGCGTCATCATTTCGGCCCGGATCTTTTGGGGTCCAAACTTTGGGCCAGATGACGTGGATCGCCACTTGGCAGATGGATGTTGGCCCAAACTAAGAGGCGGCCCAAATAGATGTTGGCCCAAACTAAGAGAAGGCCCAAAAAAATGGATGAACAAACATGGTTTTTCAAATTAAGAGCAAAGAAAAATTTTTTAGAATAAAATACAAATAATTTTTTCGATGTAAAAAATGCAGAACACCACCAAGCAAAAAGAAAAAAGAAAAAAAAACACCAAATCTACAATTTTTTGTTCTAGGATAAAAAAAAATGTCAGAGGAACAGAACAAACACCCCGAAACACACAAAAATCTAAATTTAAGCAACAAAAAAAATCGATGTAAAAAATGCAAAGGAGGACACCAAAAAAAAATGTTAGAGGAATAGAAAACACCCCGAAACACACAAAAATCTAAATTTTTTAAGGAATTTTTTTAAAAAAATGTTAAACGGAAAAATTTTGCGATTTTTTCTTATTGTAACATGTTATGCACATGGTTTAAATTCAATTTTAGTTCAAGATAGCGGTGTTGCCCTTTGCCGGATCAATGCACTCTACACCTTTTTCAATGTTATTTCTTTTGTTTGACAGCAAACATATCTATAGAGACTTGGATCATTTGATTCATTCATACGTAATCTACCTCTTGATCAATAGTTAGAAGACAAAAAAAGAAAGGAAAAAAAAGGCTTGAAATAATAATTTGTTATTTAAATTGACAACTAAATTGTAGTGGTGCCACTCATTTCAACTTTAGTATTCCCACAATGGCAATTATTATTTGCCATTGCCAACATTAAATTATCGAAATAAAGCTTGCGGAGACCAATTGACTTTGGCCAAAGAAAAAGACCTATAGTTGTATTGCAATTCTTTAAGTCAAGTTACACATGCATGATGCATCCCATATTTTATTTTAAAACCTTTTTCATGATATTTGAAATTATCAAGGTTTTTTTTTTTTTACCGTGAAATTATCAAAGTTTATATCTTGTATCTTGAATTATTAGAATTAAGAATTCAATACTCCATCAGCAAATTCAATACTCCGTCAGCAACACGTGTGCAAAGCTAATGTACAATTGTGAATTAGTAGTATTCATTTTGAGGAATTTTGTTACTAGGAGGAAAAAATAAAGTTATTATTATTCCTTAATGAGGGGATCATAGTGATGTCCTACCAGGCTACCAGTACCAAAAATATATCCCAAAATATGAAGTGCAAAATCACAATATTGTTGAACAATCACAATCATGCTAACCCCACAGAAATTGCTTCATCTATCTACATGAAAAAACCCAAAAAGAAAAAATGCAAAATTCTCTTAAAAAGAAGTAATCCAAATGGCTAATAGCCAATAATTATCCATTATCATCATTATTACTACATTACACAAAACTTTTTTTTTTAAAAAAATAAGATAAAAGTACTACAACACATGCATAATTCCATTCTAATTTTACTCTCCACCATTTACTCAACACCAACACCAATATCCTGCTTGACATTGCCATCATTATTAATTATTCACTAATAATCTTAATTAGTGAAATTAGGAATGGTGGCATGTGGCTCACAAGCCTTAGCCGCAGGGGTGGCTTCAACACCTGGGTGAGGCTCAACAGGCTTGCAAACCAGCTCGGCTGGGAGTTCACCAATTCCCTTCAAGTAAAATGTGTAGAAAATCTTGAAGGGGAAAACAATCTGCTGAAGTTTAACCTGACCGCTCACTCCTTCAAATATCCCTGACCCACCAGTGACAGCCAGATACGTGTCCTCGTAGGTGAGGTATGGCCCTTGAACCGCTATGTGACCGTAATCTCCAAAGTAAAAGCTGTAGATCGCCTCGTACCTGTCACCTTTCTTTTCCGGTTTGTGCTCGATCAAAATGCATATTCCTGACGTGATCCCTACCCGTTTCTCCAGGTCCCCGGTATATAGCTGACCCCACCAAACATAAAAAAAGTAAGCACATGCAATGCCACTTAGATTTGTCATTTGTATTTTGTCGGGAATAATTAGTAAAGTCATAAGTGGGAAAAGAAAGTTGCTTTCACTGGAAAATTTTCCCAAGAAACAAACAAGTCACATTTTCTTTTTCACTAGAAAAATCAAACAAAAAGAAGATTCAAATTTCGACAACTACCCAAAATAGAAAAATAATTAAGTTAAGAGAAGAAGAACTTACTTTGTTGCTAAATGGGACAAGATCACCAAGAGAGTTAACTTGTTTCTGACTCAAACGAAGATAAGCTGGACTGCCACGATCTCTCTCATTGAGCTCATAAATATACAACTCTTGAACTTTGTCTGAAACAAGCAAATAAAGACCCAAAAAGTCAATCATCAAGATGATCAATCAACCTAAAAGAAGAAGTAGTAAACTAGAAATTAAGAAATTAAAGAATAAAGAAATGGGTTTGAATCAAAAGGGGTGGAAATTTACTGGGTGTTGAGTTATGATCAGACGGAGTAGCCTGGCTTTTGCAAGAGAAAGATCGTTTGGGAACTGAGAAAGTGTTTGGAAAAAGCTTGTAGCTTTGAGATGATAAAGATGGGAGGTTTTTGACTAGCAGTGGAAGAAAAGAGTTGGTCTTTGAAGAGAATGAGTTTAAGGAAGATCTGGGGTTACCTAGTTTCACAGGAGAAATAGTTGTTCCTAAAGCAGAGCTTGAGGTAGCCATTGCAAAATGAATGCCTTTTGTATTTTTAACTTTTGCCTTTTTGTGAGAGTGTTTGGGGAGGTAGAAAGTGAGGGAAATTTGATGAGAAAGTTGAGCAGAGTGGGAATGGATTTATATAGAAAGGAAAGGTCGAAAAGAGAGAGAAAAGAAGAAAAGTTTGGTATTTTTGAGTGTGGAGTTGTGGTGGGGTCGAAGGGAGTGAGTTTTGTCATGTTTCCATGGATAGTCAAAGGAAGGAGTCTTCAATGTACAGCTCTTACACGTGGAAAAGATGGTAAGAAACTGTTTTTTATTACTTAAATTTCCAATTTTTTAAAGTATTTTGGACGGAGAAAGGGATTTCTTGTGTCTGTTTTTCCTTTGGAAAAACTGCGCACTCCATCTATGGTATTATCGGTAGGCACCGGCTATTATGATGTGAACGAAATTAACGTTTCACACAAAAAAAAATAAATAAAAGGAATTTAAGAGGAAGAACTGATTTAAGGTATCTCAAGTCTTATTAATAAAAATGGCTAAAGGAAAATACTAATATCACTGTAATTTGCAATGTCAAATCATATGTTGATAATAAGGTGTCTAGCAGACTAGCACACTAAATCATTGTAACTAAATATTGGTTTGAAACGGTCGGCCCTCCTGATGGTTTATACTTTATCCACGATAGATGTTTGATTTCTGATGCCAAAAAAAAGATGTTTGATTTCTTATTGTGTTTATTTGAAGAAGTTATTTGTTAGCTGGAAATAAAGGGTTTGAAAAGCCCATTTGCTACTTTGCCAAAAAGAAGAAAAGCCCATTTCCCAACCGCCCCATTTAGAGATCTCAACGGGTTCAATGATAAGCCCAAAGCTTGTAGAGAAAAAGCAGAGGAAAGGAAAGAGAGGAAATTTGCAATTGCAAGGCATTTTATTGAAAAGAGTATTTCTTCACTTTTGCATATCATGTCATTCAAAATAAAGTATAAATCACGTTGCATATGTCATTCCAAATCAAGGTAAACAATAGAATTTGTTTATTTGTTTACTTTTATTAATTTTTTTAAAAAAATTCTAATTAGTCCATACATATCGGATCATGTCTTTATTATTCACAAGCACGTGACATAACACATTGAAATCAATTGTGTTAAACTCACATAAAATAGGCCTAATATAGCCTACAGGCTACAAGGTCTAAAAGCCCACCCATGAGCCAAAGCCTCACCCTATAAATTTAGCTTTGTATTTTAGATTTTTTATATCCAAGCTAAGTGAGAATATTCAACAACAGAACTTATATAAGCAAACTTCATCGAGACAATCTAAAATAGGTCATAACAATGAAAACTAACACGACAACAGTACATAGGAAATCAGCCTTACTTACAACATTTCTAATGGCAGAGTGGCCATGCATGCCCACCTAGAAGTATGATCACCAAAACATTCAAATTCTTTCCTCAGGCCATTATAAGAGTGACAAAGCTTCTTTCAAATCCCCCAACTTTCAACCTCGAAGAATTGGCCTTTGAAGAGCTTGAGGTAGCCATTGCAAAATTTTACTTTTGCTTCTTGTGAGTGTGTTTGGGGAGATGAAATATTAGTCTTCACCAAAAGCCCAATCTTCTATGAGTGGGTTATGAACATTGGCTCAGCCCTATAATTTCTTCAATTGGGTTTGGGTCTACAAACAATTTTCTTTTCCTAGTTACAAAAGTCCCATTAATCCAACCAAGAAAAGTTGGACAAAAAGGACAAAAAAATAGTATCAGTGATTTCATCAAAGACCTACCATTTAGCAAGTTTTTTTTATCCCATCCGGTATCCAGGGTTTGGTCCTGATTAATTCAGATTCGACCCGCGTCGTGCACCTAATTATGATGGGTGAGTCTCCCAACAGAGATTGCTGCGTACGTAAGGTCTCAAACCTGAAACCTGTTTAAACTGAAACAAGCCGCTTATCACTTAATCCAACCCCTTATTGGTCCTAGCATTTAGCAAGTTATTTCAAATAGCTTTTGCTTCATGGCATTGAAGAAAATATACCCAATAATAATATTGAAATATTAATGGACCAACCTCCAGCCATAAATTATAGTACAAATTGTACGTTTTTGTGGATCATATGGACATTAATTTGTTCATTTATAGAGTTGATATGGGCAAATAATTAAGAAGAAAGGGGACCAACCCACTTTGGCCAAAATAATTGCTTGCATGTGTGGTCTATACCTAGTGATTTTGTGGGGGTAAAGTATCTCTTTGGTCTTTGTCTTGTGGCAAATATCATCAATTTTTCCATTAACTAACGTATTTGCCATTAATGTTGTTACATGAGATTTTGGTTTTTCCCCATAATTTCAATATGTTCTTTTTATGTTTAGAGATAGGGAGAATTCAAACTATATTATTTAAGTACCGAGAAGCATAAATCAACTACTTCAAGTTAAATGTTGGGATATATAGATCATTTCTTTATCCTATCCTCATAAGACCTTGATTAACTCTAACGAAATAGTAGCTATTATATACCATCATAGTAATGCTACTTGCACTACCTAATTTACTGTCTAATATCCCTGCTGACGTGGCATTGAAAAAAATTATTATAATTTCTAAAATTATATTCAATAATATCTTAAAATCAATAACTTACTCTATAAACTTTCTTTACTTATAAACAAAAGGGTTACTCCGCGCTAGCGCTGCGGAGTCTTTTCATTACAATCATTTTGTTACAGTCATGACGGATACAGGGTGGGAGCACCGAGGGCAAGTGTGTTTTTAGGTTTCTTAGATTTGAAAAAGTAATTTATAAATACTAAATTTAACCCCTTGAATATTGAAATATTGATAGACTATTGAGCATTAAAAAAACTTACTGGACTTAATATTCTTCAATTGAGTAAACACTTTCGATTTTCAAAAAAAAAAAAAAGCAAACACTTTCAACTCTCTAAATCTTTTGGAAAAAAAAAAAGAAGCTCTCTAAATCTAAAGATCAAAAGAGACACTACACATCAAAAAGCCTTTCAGTCTTTGCATCGCATTAAAAACCTTTTTTTTTCTTTTTTCTTTTTTTTGTAAAATCACATTGGAAACCTTTACTAATAGTAGTTAATTAATTGTCTTGAACCAAATAATTCTACAGTGCATATATTTGTAATATGACAAAACTATAGAAAATAATAATGTTACCATTATGCATTTCTCAGGAAGTCGTAAAAATTTGAAACTAATTCATGGTATCATGAATTCAATTAGTAATTAATATGAGTTACAAATATGATATAACTATTGGAAAAAGTAGATCTCTCAAGAAATTTCCCTGGAATTTAAGGTACAAATGAAATAGTGCAACTATATAAAATTAACAATACAATACTAAAGTGAAAAAATTATCAGTCAATGGTTGAAGAACTTTTGTAGAACTGGGCAACTGAAACGAAACGTTAAAATTTAAATTCCAAATAAGCAAGTGAAAAAAATGGGAAATTAATTAACATCAAAAGGAATGCATCAAGTGTGAATACCTAAATTCATTTAAAACCCACTAACAAAGAGCATAATCCAGGGGGCATGAACCAAATATATTTCAAATTACTTTAATGGCCCAAAACAAACAAAAATGATCAAGTGTGAATTGAGGGTGATGAAGTAAAAAACCAAGTGATTAAATGACGAAAACGGGGCGATTAGCTTTTCCCTAGTTGAAAGTTGAAAGGGGTAGTTAGTCTTTTTCAAAGTGTATAAAATTAATATGTAGTATATATAAGATCTAAACATGTAATTAAATTATTGCCTTAATTATCAGGCGGGTAACATACAATAAAATTAGACGGGGCAACAATTTTTTTTTATACCATTAAAATATGTTTTTTTTTGGTAAAAATAATTAAATGTGCTTTGAATGCTAATTATGGAGCATGATTTATCTAGGTTAAGTCTTGTATTCTAATTCAATGGCCCTAACCTAAGAGAAACTTGAATATATCCAACTTTAAGCCCCATCAACATTTCTATTGCTATAGACATATCATTACGTGCTTGCCTTGATGAAAGGGAAAAATGGATGTCCATCAATTCCATTAATGCAAATAGGACACAATTTTGTTACAAATCCATACTCTCAAAAAAGATACTATATTTTAAACCTATATAAATTTCAGGAAGAGTAGGTTGAAGCCTTAACTATTTGAAATGGAGATGCATATGCCAATCAAACCAAAGATTGAATCAATTCACTTCTCCAATATCAATCTATTTGGTAAAGTCACGTGTCTTAGTTTAAAATCAACTAAGTATGTATTTGAAGGCAGAATACAGAGTCCGACTCCGAAATATATACTCCCTCGAAACTAGTATATATTTGGAAAGTGTTGAATTAATTCTAACACTAAGACTACAAAAACAAGTCTATAATGAGATCTTCTCGTATAAACTTGTCCACCAGTGGAGTTACTAACTAATTATCCAGACCTATTAGACTGACCCAAATAAATTGCTATCTAGTCTTTTTTTTTTTTGGCATTAAATGGTGAACATTGCTATCTAGGCCGCGTTTAGTAGAGTGGTGTGATTGACACCGTTTAATAATTGTACAAATGAAATTACACTGTACAGATGAGATTATTAGAACAACGATGGAAACGAAGGATAAAAACGACGATGAAACAGTCATAACGGTGTATTTGACCGAAATACATCAGAAGATGAACCATGTATCTACCCACAATTCTTTTTTATTTATGAGAATGAAACAAACAAACAAAAGAGAAAAGTAGAGTGGTGGTCTTGTCAAATAGCAACAGCAAGAGAGTCCAACGGAAGAGAAACAGTAACAAGTTGTTAATATTTTATGTATTTACTTTTTGGGAAGAAAGGCTTTTAGCAGAGGAGATAGGCCAACCAAAGACAAACAAAGGCCCATCCAACAGATCCGAGAAATGCGTCGACTGGTCTTTTTGTGCTCAAAACAAACACCTTCCCATTTTTTTCCATTTCACCGCCCCCACACCCACACCCCCTTACCTGCCGCGTCTTTTACACTCTCTCCCCCTTCATATTTCTCAATCCAAGTTTTTTTTTCTTTTCCTTCTTTTTTATCTTCTTCACTTATTTTTTTCCTTCTTTTTTTATTTTCTAGTACTAACAAGAAATTAAAGGCTTCTAGAACATTGGTTTTCCATTATATATTATAGTAAAAACTTACTAATAAAAAGAGAATTCTACAAAAAAAAAAACCTAATAAAAAGAGAAAGAAAAAAAAAGACTGTAGTCTATACTAAAACCAAAACGGCAAAACCCTACTTGGTAAAGGTGGGTGAGACCACATTTCCATTTCCTCAATAATTGAAGTGTGCAATTCTTACTTGGTAAAGGCAAATCATACCATTTCCCTTTTATCCCTTTGATCTTGTCTTATACTCTTATTTCTAATAATTCAATAATTTCACCTTTACCTTTACTACTTTTTTTTTTTTTTCATTTCACTTGGTATCATTTTTATTATCCCTCTTATATATTATTATACCACACAAAGGTCATATGGAGGAGTCTCTCAGTCTATCCCTGAGCTGTCCTGTCTTGTCCACAATTTCTGACTTCCTCTCTGCATCTCTTTCTTCCCCACCTCCCAATTCCTTCACACTCTCACTCAAGCCATCCCCTTTCTCCAATGGCATGTTTACACCAAAATCACTTTTCACTCAACCCAATAACCTAATTAAGAGCGTGAAAAACAGGCACCACAAGACGCGTTGAATAAAAACAAAAGTCCTAGAAAGGATCTCCTTTCCCCTCCCTTAGGCCCTGACCTCACCTCATCATAGACTTTATTGCTTCCAATTCCCTTTCTTAAATTCCAATTCCAAAGGGCATTTTTTTTAACTCACTTCAAAAAATGAAAATCCCACTCTTGTCTTCTCTTCCAAGTCCAACAACTTAAAAAAACTCCACAATCCCATTACCCCCAAATCTTCCAAAAACACTTCCCAAATTACTTTCCTTTCTTTTCTTTCTTCTTCAAGGGGATGATGATGTTCAAATGAAAGAGCGTCAACGTTGGCAACCAGAAGAAGACGCACTCCTGAAAGCCTATGTGAAGCAATATGGCCCTAAAGAATGGAACCTTATATCGCAACGCATGGGCAAACCTCTCAACCGTGACCCAAAATCCTGCCTGGAGCGTTGGAAAAACTATCTCAAACCGGGGATCAAGAAAGGGTCCTTAACCCCAGAAGAGCAATCTTTAGTCATCTCCCTCCAAGCCAAGTACGGCAACAAGTGGAAAAAGATTGCCAGCGAAGTCCCTGGCCGCACCGCCAAACGCCTTGGCAAGTGGTGGGAGGTTTTCAAAGAGAAACAGCTCAAACAGTTACAGAAGAAACAAGGCCGCAAAGACTTTTCTAATTCCCACCAGCTCGAAGGAAATAATATTACTAGTTCTTCTAGTAATAATAGTATAATAATTCCTTCTGTTTCTTCTTCTCCAGGTCAATACGATCACATTCTCGAGACTTTTGCCGAAAAATACGTTCAACCCAATAACTCCAAGTTTCTTTCTAATTATTCCGCCATGAATTTGTCTCCCATTATGCCTGTTCCTCCCTCCATTCCCTTACCCGATCCTGACCCGGTTCTCTCTCTCGGGTCGGGGAGTTCTGGGACTACTGCTACGACGTCGTCTTCGGTTGTTTTACCACTCTGGATGAATAATCATACCACGTCGTCATTGTCATCCTCGACTTCGTCAACCACCCCATCTCCCTCCGTGAGCTTGTCTCTGTCGCCAGGAGAGGCTACTGGTCTGGACCCGGATATGGGGCGGTTCATGCCGGGTCAAGTTGGGACCCTGGTGCAATACTGTAAGGAGTTGGAGGAAGGGAGGCAAAGCTGGATGCAGCATAAGAAGGAAGCCACGTGGCGGCTGAGCAGGTTGGAGCAGCAGCTGGAGTCGGAGAAGGCGAGGAAGAGGAGGGAGAAGATGGAGGAGATTGAGGCGAAGATACGGTGCTTGAGGGAGGAAGAGGTGGCGTTTATTGGGAGGATGGAGAGCGAGTATAAAGAGCAGTTGAGTGTATTGCAAAGAGATGCTGAAACTAAAGAAGCAAAGTTAATGGAAGCTTGGTGTAGTAAGCATGTTAAGTTGGCAAAGCTTATGGAACAGATTGGCTTCACTTCTCAATCTCCAGTACCCTGATCATGAGTTTTTGTTAATTTCCTTCCCCTATGATAATAATAATATAGTATGTTTTACTAATTTGAAATAGTTTTACTTTAGTTTAGTGGTGGTGTTGTTGATGTTCTTGTTGTTGAATCATTGAATAAATTTGGTGGCTGGGTTTTGATCATGAAGTTGCATGAAATTCACCATTTTTGCAAACTTTTGATGCATTTTTTTTTTTATATGTATCGAACGATTAATTGAAATAAATTTGAATGTTAACTAGAATGGAAGAAATTCTACTTTGATACTACGTACTATCAACAAATTAGTATATTTGGGTAAGTGATGAATTAATTCTGCAAATAATGGGGTTGGGTTGAAGTATTGTTAAATGGAAACAAAGTGGTGAGGGAAGAGATTCTGACAAAGAGGCAGCTGATAAAGGCTGAAGATGGTCTGTTACTGTTAGCTAGGTAGGGTCCAATCACATTTTTGTTAGTGAGAAGGAAAGACCTTGTCCCCCTAACCAAAATAAATAAATAAATGAATAAAAGATGATTTTAACCAAAAAAGAAAAAAAGATGTTATGCTTTCAAATTTCAATGACAAAATATACTACTCCTTGTCTTAAAACACAAAATACAAACAACAAAAAGTAAGATATACTAGTAGGGTTTTGTTCCTTGTCTTAATCCTTCTAAACTTGAACTAATTTAATTTTTTTGCATGATAGAAGGCATTATCTTAGAGCTAATCTCTCTCTCTCGCTTTTTTTTTTTCTCTTGGAGGTGATCTTGGTAGGTGATCTTAGTTCATTCTGTTTAATTACGTTTTTTGGTTTGGTATGGTATTCTGGATTACCTCCTTATCACCCCTCTGATCTGGATTACCACCATAAACACGTATAATTCTTGATCACTGGTGATCTGAGGGGTGATTCTAACCAAATACTAAGCTTTTAGTTGAGGGATCACATTCAAATTGAGAATATGAAACATATATATATATATATATATATATATATAGAACTATCTATTAATTTTGGAAAATCAAAATTGGAAAGTGGCTTCCTTCTTATACTATGTAGTAGTATTATTTAGTAGTATCAACTATCAAGTATACTGTATACTCGCAAATAATTCCCTTTTTCCCCTTTTTTTGGAATTTGATACTGTAGATAAGTAGAAAAAACATGTTCTTTGTTTTGAATATAATATATATAATAATTTTTAAAAATTGAATAGTTAAAGAGGATGCTATTGCTACAGATGCTATGCTAATGCTATTGCTAAGCTTATGTCGTATTGACATTGACTCATCAGTGGACTGTGGGATAGGATGTGGCAGTTCCCTCACTTCATCCCCACTCGCTCCCCCTTGCGCGTTTTATACACCTTCACCGCTACATCCCCTTTTTTCTTCGCTAAACCTGATTTGAGTATTTTGGGCCTCTAGCCCAACAAAATGCTGTGATAACAAAACTAACGAACAGGCCCGCCATGTTTGCAGGATGCAAGGTAGTTTAGAATTCCGATCAATAGGCCCAAATTTGAAATTTGGGTTTTTGTAAGCCCTAATATTAATATAGAGGTAAAAAAATGAGGGGTTTGGGGTTAAGTTAATTTAGGTCCAAGTTCTTCATAGGCGCAATTGGATTTGTCATGAACCAAATATGTGTGTTGATTTCTTAACATCTTCAACCCTTCATACTTCCTTTGAATTCAAGTCAACAATATATCTTATTTGAGTTGCAAATTCTAGGACCGTTATATGCTAAACTAGTTTTGGACCGCTCTTATATATATACAATTAAAATTAGAATTAGGAGGTTAAAGAATATAATTGAAAAAGCTTGATGAAAGAGGTTAAAACAGCTATAACAAAACCATATGCAAAATCGTGAAGTTGAAGTACTATATTATATAAAATATACCTGAATGGAGGGGAGGGTGGGGTTTCGAATCCTATCACAAAATAGCATGAAATGTAGCTCTTAACCATTAGGACATCAACTCACCTTCCAAAATTACCAATGACTTCACTAGGAGGAAGAAAAGGCTAATTAAAATTTAATCACATAGTGGACTGACACGACTTAAACCAAGGTTAATTCGTGAATATTAAAAAAAAGAAGTGTTAATTTTTTTTTAACAAATTGATTGCACCGACAGAAAATTATTAGATAGGAGGTGCTAAACTTACACATTTTCCTTGTCGGTGTAATTTTGACACTTGGTAGATATATACATATGTAATCATAAAAATATAAATTAATTATTGAAGCTTTTGCTGAGTAATCCGTTTTGGACAAAAGACTACATAATACCAAAAAAAATAAAAATGCTCGGTCTAAAAAATATAATATGAAAACCCTATTTCGGATAGATCGAATTTTATATCCTTACTACAACAAAGACAAGGTCTTGGATAGGGGTGATCAAAAATTGGGTCAAACCGAAAACCGATCCGACCCGATTGAAAATGGGTGATATGGGTCGGTTGAGTCGGTTTTGTCGGGTGATTCGGTTTGTGAAGTCGGTTTTGGTGGTTTATTGGGTCGGTTGTCGGTAGATAATTGAAACCGAAACCGACCCGAGAAACCGAAGTGTCAAAACGACGTCGTTTTGCACATAGGGTTTAGTTATATTTTATATTTTTTTAATTTTAATTATATATATTATATATATCCAAAAATCACTTTTATTTTAATATGTAAAATATTTTATTAAATAAGAATATATATATTTGTAAATAAGAATATATATATATGTAAAAATTTTATTTTAATATATAATATATATTATTAATATATTCAAACCGAAAACCGACCCGAAACCGATTGGTTTCGGTTTTGACGATTTCTCATTTAGTCGGTTCGGTTGTCGGTTGATATATTATGATTTCGGTTTTGATTGAAACCGACCCGATTGACCCGAAAACCGACCCCTGATCACCCCTAGTCTTGGAGGTGCTGCAAGCATATTGTAGAGGAGTAGTCTATCCTAGAAGCTACAAGGTGTCTTAATTTTTTTACTTTCGAGGCTTACCAAAAAAAAAAAAAAAGGAAAGAACAAATTACAAACAGATCATAAGACATCATATACATATATCAGAGAAAATGAGGTATAAAAAATCATACACAGTATAGTAGTAATGGTTTTAGAACCATAAATATTTCAAGTACCAATTGATGCGTGTTTCAAGTGAAAGAAGTTGGATATTTCTTAAACAAAGGTCCAATATAGGATACCCAAAAAAAGTATTTGGAGTGCAAAACTTACTAACTTTTCCAAGTATATTATTACAAGACAATATACATTCTATTTTTAAAAAAATTAGTGAAGCTTCTCTCAAGCTCCTGGATTTCTTGCTATTGCTTCATGAAAAATATATATAAATTACTAAAAAGTACCTCTTTTGTGTGTGTGTGTGTGTGTGTGTGTGTAATCAAGGATATTTCCAGAGTAACTTTTGATCCAAGACTAATTCATTCCAGTTTCAAAAATACCTAATGCTCAAATTTTGAAAATTTGAGTAACATTAATTATTAGCATTTTTAACTCGATAAAAAGTATTGAATTATACAATACCCTTTGCTCAAAAGTTTGAACTCAAATACGTACCCATGTCTGAAAAAAGAAAAGAAAAGAAATGAAAAGGAAAGGAAAAAAAAATCTAGCATTCTATTTTCCTATATATAATGCCAAGAATTATTGAAAAGAATAGGACAATGGAACACGGAAATGGCTTTTTGTGACCTTGATAATAATTACTTGCATGAAGGAACCGTTGTTATTGCATGCTATGTTCTTGAGAAATAGTATGGATGTGATATAATTATGTAGTATTAATATAGTTGTGAATGTTTTGTGTTGTCGTTATAAGAATTTGAATGAAATTTCGTTTTCATTGGATGTTTACCAAAGGGGTCGAAGAATTAAATTTTAAAAATATATAAAACTATTATCTGCCCCTTTTTTTGGGACTACCTGAAGATTAATTTGGTTGCTACTAAAAATCTCAACATATAAATGTGTCGACAAATGGCAATTTGGGCCCATATATAAGAAACCTTTGTAAGACTTTAAGTTCATCCCAAGCCACTAAAACTTGTTACATATCTCCCATGTCACAAAAGGCCTACCAAATCATCATGAAGAAATTGCCCTCTCCATTTGTTTTTGGCCTCCATTTCTTAATAAAAATCTTCTTCCTAAAACATTATCTTACGTGATAATGTTTAATTACATCATTAATTAAATACATTTTAACATGCGAAAATGATGTTCAATTCCAAATATCGTGGGACTTACCGTAGCAATACTATAGAAGTAGTTAAGAGTAAAAACAGATCAAGAGGACACCCCAGTGGTTAAAGCTTTTGACTTCTTGCGAGAGGTCTCGAGTTCGAATCCTGGGATGGATGGGGTGGGATTTGGGATAGGAGAGGACTACCTCCTCTATTGTGTAACTCATTTAAATATCATGTTCATGAGTAGCAAAAAAAAAAAAAAAAAAACAGATCAAGAGGTATAAACAAAAAGAATATAGAAAATATACAGTTTAATATATACGCCAATGATCTTTTCCTAGTTTTGTAAGCAGTCTTTTGTAATGATTCTTCTTAATTGCTGTTATTATTCTTGATTTTTTTAGGTTAACTTATTTAGTTTCTAATCCGGCAGCTCTTCTAGGTACTCAGTATACCAATTTTCAAGATTTAGCACAACTAGGATGCTTGCTTGATCAAAAAATGCTTCTCCTAATCAAGATTAACAAATATGATAATCTGACCTTTAATCCGAAAAATTCTTACTTAGTACAATGAACCGTACGTGTTAGGGGACATTAGTGAAAAACGAAATCTTCGAAAAAACCAAGACAAAGATACGATCATCCAATCTTATTAAGCACACAAAATCTTGGATTAATTAAACCCAAACTTAATTATATTGGATAATTAGATGAAGTCAACAAAGAAAAACTATCCGGCACTAATTTAACTAAATCAAGAACAACAACAAACCTAACAAAAATCTTGGTTGTCTACTATAAGTAAGGCAATGACCATGTCTCTCATGGGATTATCACGTGCCGACCGGTCCTCTTTGTTTGTAATTTTCTATTACAAAGTTTAAACATAGAATAAAACCAGGCAAGCAACAACTTGAGACAAAACCATGGTCCCATTGTTTGGTAATGGAGTCATTTGAGATAATTTAATCTCCCATTGTCTCCTTTTTGTGAAGAAGTTTCTCTTTCAGCATGGGGGTGTTTGGTGGATAATTTTAGGCTTCAAAATTAAAAAAAAAAAAACTTGACCCTACCAGAAAAACCCAGATTCAAAAACATCAAAATCATGATAAAAATAAGATGGGTGTTTTTTTTTTTTTGGCCCACTGAAAATCAGATAAGGCTAAGATTTTTCTCCTAGGTTAAGAGCCAGCTGGGTGTTTCAATATTATTTCAATTATTTGTCTAATATAATTATAATTTAATCTGCAAATTTTTATGGTCACATCATTGAGAGGGATCTAAAGTATCATGTATAGTGCAATCTGGACTTTTCTTAGTTTTCTTTCTTCAACAATTCAATGCTCTTGCATTTTTTTAAACAAACATCAAAATAATTTCAATATTTCATTATATCACACAATTCTTAGAATAGAAATGCACTCATGTTAATTAATAGTACAAGAATATATAGAAACATGCTCTTGTCCACAACTCCACATATATACTTCCTTTTAGTACTTACACTTACCCTTTGGTGTAATAATTCGAGACAGATAGAGTATTATCATGAAATATAATTGAAGTTTAAAGTTGGGATTATATTAATTTTTAGGTGTGTCAGAATAATCTCTCACGTAAAATTCAGGGAAAAAAGTACGTACTCGGTACTAAGGGATAATGGTAAAGTGTAAAATTAGAATATTCATCATAAATGTACATCTCATCAACGGAGGGGGGCATGAGTTTCCTGGAATTGAGCTAGATGTTTGCTTAATTCTGAGCAAGTTCAAAATTGATTGCAGCTCAAGGAGTTTAGATTAATCCCCTTGAGCCTGGAATGAGTCAGACCAAGGGTGTTTAGATTTGTGATGTGAGTGAAGCACGAGACAAAACATGTGGGATTATGTTGTGTTCAACGTTTGATTAGATTCATAATCAATTCTAAACAAAAACTAATGCTTTTGTGTTTCAAGAAGTCACTCATAATCAGATTCCATTTTGCATTGTTTTGAGTTTTGAGCTTCCAATATACTATAATATGATACTTGTTGTAAACCTTACTCCATATATTAATTCCTTTGTCTCTCTTCATTTTCTAATTAATATATTTAGTCCCAAATGTCTAAAGGCTGCCATAACACACCTATAACTGCTCTTTTGATAATGTTGGTTCATAATTTCAATTTCTGTTAAGTCAAATCTGAATTATTCGATTATATACATTTTTATTGATGTGGATTATTATTTATTAATGATATACTCTAATTAATAATGTTGACAAAATAATGTTTATTAAAATTGAGAAAGCCAAGGATAAATTAATGTTGAAATATTAGTGTGGGCAGATGCAAATGTATATGGAAATAGTATGGTGTAATTGGCAGAAGAGTGAGCAAAAGAATTTTGATGTTTTTCACAAACTGAGAATATATAAGAGCAAAAGAGAAGGTTTGGTAGTAAATAATAGTAATGGCTCAAATGTGCAATGTGCAGTCAAACGACATGACAAGGAAATATCATACATCTTTATTTCTTCCTTTAAAAAAAAAAAAAATTACTCATGAAAAGTTGAAAACATGAAGGAATTGTAAAGGTAGTTAAAATAAAATAAAAATTCTTGTTCCTAATTTCCAAAGCTTGGAGGCATTTTTTCTTGAAAAATTTTGCATCAATGGCCGACCAATTATCTTGGGTTGGTGATTCTCACATTAAATAGTTTTCTCAGCATACGGTGACGTGTCACATTCATGGTAGACAAAGGAATTGTAATTTTCCTTTTTATAATTTAATTTTTTGGAAACTGAGATGCATAATATTATTATTGTTTTTTTCTCTTGTGCAGGAATCTAGTCCACATCCCCTCCCTCTCTATAAGAAGCCTACACTTTCCTCTCTCATTTCAGACAATTTTACTACAACTATCTATCTATCTTCACTACTCTTGTTGAGAGCTTTTCTTGCTTACTTTTAATTTTCTCTCCATTTCTGAAACTCCCAAAAACCCAAACAGAATCAAAATTCAGACGAAATATTTACTCAAAGATGAAGATGACAACAAGTAGCAGTAGTGCAGCAGGAGGCATGAGATCAGAATCCAAGAAGAAGATTTCATGCAGAAGGCTTGGAGGGTATCTCAAGGAACAAAAGGGAAGGCTATACATTATTAGAAGATGTGTGGTTATGCTGCTTTGTTGGCATGATTAATTTCTTCTTCATCAGACTAATCAAAACCATTGAATTCCATTATTCCATGGTGATGATGATCATGATCAAGAGAGCTGCACCCAAACAACTTGTCTTCTTCTCCTTCCTTCCAATTCCCTATTCTTCTTTTTCTCTCCAATTGTAAATAGCAAAAGAGATATCATATCTTAGGACTTAGCCAGCAGTTGCTTTTAGTCTTTCTTTTTTCTTGGTTTTGATTTTGAGCATATATGCACTATGCTACTCATCATCAGCATATCAAGCTTGTTCTATATATATATATATATATGCAGATTGATCAAAAAAAGAAAAAGTTCCTCAAATTAGACATTTTGATCTTCAGCTTCAGTTGCATTTATTACAAATTTCCCATTTTAGTACTTCATTTTCCTCATCATTATTACACATTCATTATCTCTCTTGCTGCCGGTAATGAGCCAAAATTAGAAAAGAAGAAACCTTCAAGGATAAGCTAAACAAGGCTATTGTTCGTTTGTGTTTGAGACAAGAAGGAAATGGAGAGATTCTTGGTCACTGAAAATCATAATGCAATTAATTAGGTGATGATTGATTGTTGAGAGTGTGTTAACGTTTAGTAATTAAATGTAGGGGATCCCATTAGTTGCAGTGTTGTCAAGTCATAGGCATAGCTACTGAAATGCATTTTTCAAAGCATTGCTCATCACTCATCACATGTGAGTTTGTACCTTATGATTTGACACTTTTTATATTTTTTTTTTCCCCATTTGGTAATTTAAATTTATAGTATTTGCCATTTATTAGTTGCTGTAAATAAAATGAAAATCAAAATTTGAGTAAAAGAGAGGAGACGATATTAAAAGGATTTTTTTTTGAAGAGGACAAGGAAGTATGGGATCTAAAATTAATATTGATAATTAATCATTATCTATAATTGCACAATTTCACTCCCCATCCAAATAAGCACAAATGATAAGTTCATTCTGAACTTAGTTTGTACTCCATTAAGAAAAACATGAACACTAATTAAAAAAAGAAAGTTGCTTAATTACATCAAAATATGGATTTTATACTTTTTTTCTTATATATAAGATAGTGATATAAGTAACATAATGGGAGATGGTTCTCTTTCAATTCATAAATCTCATAATCCCGCTCATCTCAATATTCGAATTCTTAAAAAAAAATTTCTAATCTAACCAATGTAACCATTGAGCATTAATTGAACGTGTCTCCATGAGAATATTATCGGTATTACACCTTTGATGAATAATATATCAAATTAATTACGCTAATAGAGTTTGATATATTGTAAACATTATTACTTATATGTAATTATTTACGTCATAATTTATCATATTATTGTTGAAAAAGAACCATTTATTTGGAAATAATTTGTCAATGAAGTCAATCTTCATATGTAAGGGTCTATCATATTTATAAGACAATAATTAAAGTTACTGAGAATACTTATAGGGTCCCATACATAAGGATATTGAATTTTAGTATATTATTATCATAACAAGTATCTTCTCATTATTAATGTGGCTTTGTGACAACTTGTGGAAGAGAAATTTGCTCTTTTTTGGGTAATTTTGAACTTGTTTGAAAGTTGAGGGGAAACCTAGGATTAGATAATGATTAATTAGTGGAAGCAAATCCAAATTAAGGTGTTTATATTTATTTTGAACAAAATTAAACCAAAAAAGAAAAAAAAATGTGACAGCCCTGGAAGAGTGGGTTTCAGTTCAGGTCCTGGAAGTTTCAGAGTTCTTTCTTGTGCACGTGCAATGCGTGTGTCATTCCCTCGCGTTAGTCAGAATCCAACACTGTTTCCCCAATTTTATTTACTCTTCTTTGCTATTTGGTCCCACCCTAAACCAAAAATTCCACCATTTTTCCTTTTCTACTTATTTTCTCTTCCTCCTCAATTTGTCTGTACTCTCTACTCCAATGGTAAATTTTATGCTTTAATGGAGTACTTTTTTCTCTTAATTTGAAACTGATGTCAAATTTCAATTTGAGGAAACTTTTGTAGCATCTATTTTTTGTTTGCTTAATTATTAGACTTCTTGCCTCTAAACTATTCCATCAAAGATATTTTATCCCGCTTCAAATTGCAACAATTTGCCTTAAGAATTTCTAAATTTAAGACATTTTGCATTCTAAACTTTCTAAATTCAAAATATTTTATTTTTGATGAAGGCACAAATTGTCCTAAATTTGAAATATTCAAGGGATAAAATGTCTTGGATTTAGTTTATGGGGCAAAGTATCATTAGTCTCATAATTCAGAGGCAAAAAGGATAATAAGACATTTTTTCATTAATAAGACTTGAAAACAAGATTTTGTTCAAAGGGTATGTAGTTGTTTTCATTCAACCCAGACCTTGGTTGCTTTAATACTTCTCTTATGAGGTTATTGATAATAATCAACTAACTTAACTAACTATATAATGAAATTATGTGAATCAAGAGGGGAGAGTGGGAGAAGGAGGTATTGGCAATTTGGCATTGCAAGATGCAAAGGAAATGGTAATGGTCAAAAAGGCAGCTTTATGATACCCACGTGCATATCGTAATCCTGAAGGCCCACACACCACCAGATCTGTCTGATTCTTTTCCAATCAAAAATGGGGTAGGGCCCAGATTTAAGGGGGGAGTGATAGGTGGGACCTTCCCACCATGAGGCTGCTGCTGCTGCTGCACCATAATCATCTACACATGAATGTTTCTTCTTTCCCATTATGGTGACATGAAGACACGCACATTTGCTTTTCTTTTCTTTGGGACTCATTTTTCTTCAATTTCTGAAGGATTTGGGGTTTTTGAAGATATATAAAAGAAAAAAAAATGGGTATTTGGGTTGGGACAACCATGTGGGGTTTGCTGACTAAATGGGTATTTCCCAATTCTGAATTCTTCCTTCTTCCTTCTCTTTGCCTTTGTGTTCATATGAATGTTCATCGTCTATGTAATTGGTCAATTTTTTGGGTGCATTATTAATGAGCATGGGTAGAAACACACATTGGTTGAGATCCCAAAGGTTGAGGGGAATGAATTATGAATTTCATCATTTCCTTTTGATAGATCTTTGTTTTCCTCTCACCTAGCTACTTGACAAAGTACTTATATCTCTATGCTTGAATGTCATGAGATGTACCATGTATGTTGGTGGGGAAAAAAATTTAAAGGAAACCCATTTTACATTAATTCATCATGAAAATTGAAATGAGTACAAATCTGTTGTCAATATTCTTGAAAATAACATGACTATATATCTTGCATGATGGTATCATAATGTGTCCTAATTACAATCACAATTAAATTAAGGTAGAGGAATTCGGTCAAAAAAACAATCGAGGAAGAAGTATGTAATGGTATTTTCAAGTTTGATCTGTGCTCGATTCTATTTTGAGATATATATATATATATATATATGAATATTAATTCTTGACAAAAATGTACAAAGTTTTTGAGGATTAATTGGAAATTTGGAAATGAAGTTACGTGAGATTCACACAATTAAAAATTGAAAATATAAAATGTATGCTTAAATGATTAAGAGTATTTATATGGACCTAAAACATTTCACTTGGAACGTTTCTCACCATTAATTTGAAAATTCTTAAAATGTCATGTCCAAATCTTGAATTGCATTTGCATAATTGATCTTATTATATAGTAAGGGATAGGTTTATTGCGAAGCAAGTCTAGTCGGTCGATCTTGTAGGCCTACAGTACAATATTTTTAATCAAATCTCGTTACGGATAATACATATTTCACTTAAACCTCTAACTACGTGTATAGAGCTGAGAGTATTTATCTAAAACAACTTACTATACCCTGTTTTTTTTTTTGACCCTGTTTATATGGGTGTGGTAACTTGAATAAGTAAAATTCTAGTATTTCAAGATGAGATACCCTTAATTTAAAGTGTTTTATGCATTTACACGTTTTTAAATCTTACCTCAAAACAAAGTTTCTAAATCTTGTGGTATAATGAAGATTTTGATTCAATGTACTAAAGGGTTCAATAATAAATACTATCTATCAATTTCTAGAAACCATGATCAAGCAATTCTCATATATCGTGTAATGTATATCAATTATATCAAGCAAGCCACAAATATCATCTTAGTACATGAGCAGGAGAAAAGGCTTACGCAAAAGGGACGATTAGGGTTGACTCAATTGGTAGCATTCGATCATCTTGTCTTGTTATAAAATGTCTAGGCTCGAGCTGGCTGGTGCTTTAGTGGTCCCTCATTGGTGCTATATATCTCAAATGTAGTTGGAGGATAATACTTGTTTTGCCTTTATTTGCTCTGAAGGTTGGAGTAACCTATCTATCCTGATTTTCTTTAATAGACATAAGAAAAGAAAAGAAAAAAAAAAAACATTCGTAAGGCCATAATGTACGAAGTTAAAATTAAAGTTACAGTATCATAATAGTATGATTACAAAATCTATACTAGTACCTAAAGAACAACGAGTTGCATATTCGATGCTCTCTTTGTAAAGCCATAATAGAATTCATGTCACAACTCACAAAACCCTTGTGTGTATTATTCCAATTCCCAACCCATATATTCATTCACAAATCATGAATTTCAGCTTAGTCATTTTTGTCTAATGAACCTAGTTTCATCTAGTGCAAAAAGATATACACAACTCAAGAGCTATATATATGTATTTAAAAGGCTGAACTTCAATAATTAATCATGTTTCACCGACAGAGTTTACTAGTTTAAGAAAAAAAAAAGGCAGAATCCGAGAAATATAACTAAAGAGTTCCAGCATATGGAAAGGATGTTGGAATAAAGGTAGTCAATAGTGTTAAAAGATAATTTAATTTGGATTCATGCCAACTATACATTCTATTGCTTTTGCTTGAGGCCCTCCATTCTAAAATGCTTGATATTTTTCCAGAAAGAGCGCCCTGAGAAATGAAGGTCCCATGGATTCAGGCTCACAAAACCACATAATTTAGATCTTTTGGTGATGTTTTTGGCCAAGGAGACGCAGAGGCTTTGTGGCATAAGGGTGTCCTTAGATTGAAGCAGCCAACACTTTTTGACTCAGCTCTCTGATTAATTTGTAATTTTGTACGTACATATAGGATTTGTTCTCTATTTCAGGCAAATTCCCGACACTTCTTTTCACTACTTAATCAACTTTTTATTTCTGTATTTTGTCATGATGAATTGATATTTTACATTCATGAAAGAAAATAATCACTACCTTAATCAACTTTTTGTTTCTGTATTTGTCATGATGATTTGATATTTTACATTCATGAAAGAAAAAAAACTTCTAATGGCAGAAACATGAGAAATATCTGCAAATGGTATGAATGGAATCCTATGTATACTACATAACCCAGCAGGATTTTCTCAATGTTGCAGTCTAGAGAAATTAGAACTATAGATTTAGAAAAACTTAAAGCAATTGATAACATTTTAGATAATGTAACTCACCTCCACAGAGAAATAACTGCAGATTGTTAGTTTCATGCAACCAGGGCAGCCTCAGCACAGCCTCAGCCTCATTTACTTCCTTCATGTCCATATAGTTCTCTCTAAACCTGCATTTGAAGATTATAATTCTATTTTCCATTTGTATGATTTATGTTTTTTATGCTTGCAATCTGATCAGTTCAAACATAGGCCTATAGAAAGTAGTTTATGTTTTACTGGGACTTTATTATATGATTAAAAATAAGGTCTCATATTGGAAGCAAATTAAGCCTTGTGTCATCAGGTGAAAATCATGAATCAAAAGCTATAAATATAAGTCAAACCACATGTATACATAGGAATTAATTAGTTTTATTTACATTTCAGATATGAATCATATATATGATCTTATGAGGTTTGTTTCAGAGTACAGAGGGTATAAAGTTGAACTGGTTTAAGAATAAGTCACGATGCTATCAGATGCTGTGGTTTACAAGAACTCCTTAAAATTAAGCATCGATCTGATAATCCAATGAACTTAGTCGTTAATTTCTTTATGTTTCTCACAGTTATACAAACAATATAATACATCCACAACAGTAATTATTTGTGCAAGACTGAATGATATACAGGAAAAATAATCAGATTACCTTTCACTTGTTGATTATATGGGGTAGAACAGAATAATATACAAGGGACAGCAGCCATATAACCTTCATTCTTGTGCAATTGCAGATCCTGATATTCATTTCAGAGTGAATGTGTCTTGAATTCTGATCCAGAGATGCATATATAGCCATTAAATATTAGTCACCACTTACACATTCCTGCTAGAAAGAAAGACTTAGTTCTCTTCCAAGAATTTAGATCCTATATATGCAGATTTTCCGTTAATTAAAGAAATTATCTCAAATGATATTTAACAAGCAAAGATCAAAACAAAGAGTATAAATTGAAACGACACCATTATATAAATTGGAGCCACAGCCACTTGAACGAGGCCAACTAATCAATTGACTTAAACAAAGAGACTATGGACTCAAGCAAGCAATATTTTTCTTGATTTTTAAGCACAAAAAACAGCTAATGTGTCCTGCATCTAATCTTGAACAATATGGATGAATGAAGAGCTTGGCTAACAATTAATTATCAGTAATTAAGGTGACTATATATTACAGGGTAAGCTTCCCATTCTGCTAGTAATAGTATCAAATTCCCCCAAATAATGAGTTCACAGAGGCCCAAAGGCCAAAATAGAGAAGAAAAATGCAAATCAAACTATCTGATCAAACATATTTCTCAATCTCATATCTCCTAGCAAATCCATCCATTATATGTTTCTGATCCCCTTTTCTGGAACCGGTATGGTACCATCAGTCTCACATTCAGTTTATAAAATTACGCAGGCAAAATCTAATCTGATGACCTACTCTCAAAATTCATTTCCTCATCTCCATCTTTTACTTCTTCTTGCTTGATTATCACCATCATTTTTCTGCACAACACCTTAAACCTGACAAGAAAGAAATTATTTAGTATCATTCCTAGCATAGTATATCAGATGTAGAATATATGTATGTCCCTTGTAAAAGAAAAGAATATCATATCATATCAGAAAACTTTATGATTTAGCATGTGGCAACTAATCTCCCAACGTGGCAACCATTTCCATGCCCAAGCCAAGTCTCCACTTACATTATGTCACTGAAGAATCCCTCAAATATAATACATACAAATCTGATGTTATGTCACTGACTGCTGAAGAAAACAGAGAGAAACAGTGATTCTCATCAAATAGATGACATTGATCATATTCCGGATAGTATTTCTTTCCATGGTATATGTATATGAACATTCAACATTCACAAGAATTGGTTAATCAGCCACCAAAAATTTTGCCCATTTCTAGCAATCATCAGACTTACAATAAGCCTAGTTCTCTCAAAATTAAGTTCGCTCGCATGTGCTATAACTCAAGTAATCAGCAAGAATTCTAGATTCAAACCAATTAATAATGTTTAACAAGAAGGAAAGAATATATATAATTCTACCTCATTCCAGAGGAGAGGACTTAAACTAGCTAGAAACAGCAGCTACATCAATATATACACATATATGTCACTTGCAACAGTATAATTAGATATATATACACATACTGACATATATATGCATTCAATGTTAAAAGACTCCAACCTCCAAAGAAACTATCTCATCATATTCATGGGTTTACTAACTATACAAAAGTTACCCCAATTCTGTACACTAAGGCACTTAGCTAAATATTACTTAGAGTTAGAGGGTAGCGGTAGTGCAAAGTAAATCTCTGGTATTACAATGCCATGAAAAACCAGAAACATTGATTTTTCTTTCCAAATAAAAAACCTAATAACCATTTCTGAAATCATATATAGACCAGGGGGCTCCTGAGTATAAACAATTGTTGGCTCTGCTCCATGACTAATTTTCCAGAAAATACCTCTCTCACTGATCACTAATTCACTATAGTAGTACATAATTCTTTGATCACAGTGGCAGTAATCGTACGTACTTAACCATATATAATTTTTAGCAAATTTGGGGAAAAAATGGAATTAATAACAGGATCAAGCGAGGTGCAACCCAAGTAAACAGAAGCATAGAGTAGTACGTATCTATAAAACTGAAGAAGAAAAAGAAGAAAACTTTGCAGAATAGACATTTTCATGGAAAATTAACTAATGATTGAGAATAATAAATAAATAGAAATGAAGCAAGAAGAGTAATTAGGAAAACCAGATTCGCCTAATCAACACAAGAAATTTCACGGCTAGGTAGGAGACGAAGACGATCAACTGATTACAGTTGCAATGAAGCCGTACGTACCCTTCTTTCAACAATGCTAAAATAAAAGCAAAAATGAATATCATTAATTAGTATTCTTTTCTCAGTTGTAATTCTTTTCTTTTTTTTCTTTTTTTTTTTCTTTTGTGGAGTTGTAATTCTTTTTCAAATTTTGAGAACCAATTTTTAATTATTCCTCAGAAAAAATGTTAATTTTGCTAACGGTAATTATAAAATGTACCCACGTATTTTACCCTAGATTTTTTTTCCCTCTTTTCAACCCTTTTCAACTCTAAACCCTTCTTAGCAAGAAACAAGAGAAATAATTACATGCATTGATAGGCATAAGATATACTATATCGTTATTCATGAACCCTAACTTTACCGTAACTCTTTTTTTTTTTTTTTAGAGGCAAGTACCGTAACTCTATTTGATTTTTAAGGGATTCTAAACCCTTAATCAACCACAAGCCCACACAACAAAAATTAAGATTTCAAACACTTAAATATTACGGACCAAAAAATTTGTAGCAAATACATGTAATTATTATCAATCGAATAGCAAGACAAGAGATATGAAAGAGTTGAATTAATTAGAAGACATAGACATATTTACCTCAAAAAAAAAGTAGTAGAAGACATAGACATATATACGAACTTAAAATTTCTAGGAAAAAGTAAATGGTGCTTTGCTCACCGGTGATGGTCGTTCCCAAGTTTTAATTTCTCACATCTGCTAGCGTGCGTATTTTTTTTTTTTTTTTTTTAAGACGCTGAAAACTCGCCAACACTTCTTAGAGCAGCAACACCATTAGCATCTTGTTCTAGCAACGGCACCAACAAATTATGTTTTAACATCAATAATATTCCAGCATTGCTTTTCGAAAAAAAAAAAAAGTAACAAATTATGTTAGAGCTCCTCACTAGCAATTCTTATAATGCATTATTAAACAGCAAATTAAAGAGGTGCTTCAGAATATGGTAATAAAAGAATGGCTTACCCTTGAGTTATCCTAAAAATGATGATTTACCTCAGAAAATGATGATTTGGATACCAACTTATATCTTTGGGGCAATTTCCTCAAAATTTGATTTTTTCCCCCAATATAACTCTTGCAATGTTTAATAGAAAAAGTGTTATATTACAAAAGATATCGACAATAAACTGCATTAGTAGTTAGATTTTGTTTAAAATAGCTTTTAATAAAAAGATGAACTAAAACATATTAGGCAAATTAAGTTCTATGTTTCTGAACTGTTGAATGTCAATTAATGTTAAAGTGGGTGAACTTAGAACAAGCAGTATATAGCTCTTAGCCAATGATTCCTTGATTATTTGGTGGAAATTACAAAAGTGGGAAATCACATTCCTATAACATCCACTTATATATAACTTTATAAGTGGAAGACAAATTAAGATGCATGTTTCTGTTAGTATAAAATAAACCAAATGCTAATAAATCTCAAGTAGATATGGCTATATAGCTAGCTATTAGTATAAGCATCTTCCTTTTCCTGTATACTTGCTATAGCGTATAACTAGAGAATATATTTCTACTTGGTCTCTCTGATTATGACATACATATTATATAGAAAAGATAGCACTTCGGGTTAAAGATTTATTGTTTAAATGTATGCATTTGAACACAAGTTCATCAAGATATTTATATAATTAAGCTAAAAATGAGCATTTCATGATCACATTTCCATGGTCCATGGTGAGTGACATAAAAGATTTAACAAGGAGCAGATAGTTGCTATATTTAGCTAGGTCATGTTCTCAATTTCTTCAAGTTTCAAAGGTAAACGTAACATATGAATTACTATTTCTATAAAATCTGCATTAATATTGTATAAACATTAATGTTTAGAATCTTATGTAGGTAGCTGAGAGCCAATGATAACCTTCTGAAACTGCTACAGAGCCACCAAAACTTCTTTTATTTGGACAGCTACACCAGACTAAACATGACATTTTTCTTTTATGTTCAATGATTATGTCTCTTGAAGCTTTCCTTTCCTTTGACAAGAATATCTTTGTCCAATATCTTCCTCTTTTGATGTTTATATATTTGGAATCATCTAGCTATAGTATGATTTTGAACCCTGAAACTTTGATGTTTTGCTTTGGCCACAAAAACAACTTATAATGTGTGGGACTTTTATTTATGCCCTCAAACACCATTCCCACTCTCTTTTATTCTTTTGCCCTTGGCATTTACTCCAAACCCACATATATATTTCATCAATTTAATCAGGATTCTCTTCAAATATTAGAGACAATCATTAGACATGATATATATATATATATATATATATATAGTCCTTTCCATTATTCCTCTTATTTTGATTCTCCTGTGTTTGTTTTGCTCAATAGCATATTGGACATGATAAATCAATAAGAATATATTGGAGGGCCTTTTAAGAAGCTTAAGGTACGGATGAAATCATGGACTCTTTGAATTGATTTCAATATGTACCGTACACAATGTCAATAATTTTATAGGTCTTCATATGAATCATATCTATATGTGTGAGCCGTGAGCGCACATGCATTCTCACACATCTATAATCTATTTCGAAGTTAAACCGATTTTAGATGTCTTAATTGTATATAATATATATTGTGCATCGGTGTAGCTATTAATTTCTATAAAGAAAAAGGAGATCTGTCTTTAGCATTGTCCTTTACCATAATATAAGTTTATAATAATTGTACTTAATTAGAGGTATAATAGACAATTTGGCTCCTAAACATGTAAAAAATTGGATAAATTAACCTTTAAACTTTCAGAAATTGTACATATAAATCTGTAAAAAAAATGGACAAATTAACCGTTTTGGACCAAGATTGGTTAAATCCCTACAATGTTTCCTTTCCTCTGCTTTTCTAACCTGTGAGTTGCTACTTGCTACTCTGTTTGTTGAAATAAATCTTGCCTTTCAAAAAAAATGATTGGACGGAAATTGGACAAAATTTATTAGAATCATATCAATTTTTATCCAAAAATGACTAATTTATGTCTAATTGTTCTTGAAATTTAACCAATTTTCGTCCAAAAAGTTTGATTTATATTAATTGTTCTCGGAATTTAACCAATTTCTATACAAAAGTGCTAATTTGTCATTTTTTTACAAATTCTAGGTCTTTTTTATTTTGACAAGATTTTTTTAAAAAATAATAGGAGAGAACAAATCCCAGGTCTATAATTGGTAATTTTAGAAGTTAAAAAGCTAATTTATCAATTTCTTACAAGTTCAGGACCTAATTTATGTGTTAACTAATTTCCATATAAAAGTACTAATTTGTCTATTTTTTACAAATTCAAATCGGTAATTTTGAAAGTTTAATAGCTAATTTGTCTATTATTTTACAAGTTTAAAATCTAAATTATATTTTAAACCTTTATTAATTAGATTATCAGCATGGAATTGAAATTTCGTCGTAAGTCGTAACTAATGAACAACGGAACAAGTATCTCTTGTTTGATGAAAATAGTTAATTCCTTGTGATAATATCTTTGCCTAAATCTGTCATTTATATTTGTGCCAAAAAAAAAACCTGTCATTTCTATACACACTTTTTATATGAATCATTGCAATTATTATGTGGACCAAATTTCATTTGGACCCATATATAGTTTGATTTCTTCCATATGATTGATTAAATTGCCTAAACCTATTTTTCTTCCTTACTTTTCTATTTTAACTTATATAAATTAGTTAAATATTCTTTAATTGACAAATATAAGAATATCTCGAAAAAAATAATTATAAACTCTCTATCAAATCATATCTTCTTATAGCATTTCATGAATTTATGTTGCTGCTATGTCTAGGCAATATTCATTTTGGATGTTTGTTGAACAAAAATATTTTTTTAGAGGGTACGTCTCATTATAATCACAATAAATCTCTATATATCCAAACATATAATGAAAAATGAATCTAAATTAATAAACGGCTTAATGTCCAAAATCTTCCTTGAAGTATCACAAAAAAGGATATTTTGTCCTCTAATATTTTTTTGTCTAACTTTACCCTTTGAAGTATGAAATAAATGACACTTTACCCCCTGCCGTAACAGAATTCAGTCATATGCGTGCATGTGACTAACATGTCTATTAACTCAAGATTTTTTGCTGGCTTGGAAATTCCATGTCAGTAGACAACCTCGTCGAGTTAACAGACCTGGTAATTATGTATACACACGTGACTACATTCTGTTACAGCATGGGCAAAATATCATTTTTTCATACTTCAGGGGCAAAGGGTCATTTTTATGATACTTTAGGGGGGATTTTGGACATTGATAAACTATCTTATATAAATTACTATCTCTACCAAACAAACAAATAAACAAAACTCATATTCCGTGAAACTTGAATCCAGATAGGATCTCACGATTATAATGAGACTTTCTATCATTGTATTCCTTAAAAAAATATTTTTTTTTAAGTGCGACGATGCAATAGTTAAAAGAAAAGTTGCTATCTATGACTTTTGTGTAAAGAGATACTACTATATATAGGGTCATGGTCACATTAACTGAAGGATCATAACTGTTTTTGAAGCGTAAAATAGTACCATACTACTAGTTTTTTTTTTTTTTTTTGCCACAGTACCATACTAGTACTAGTGATAATAATTAAATAATTAAACAATAATTTTAAATCGTACAATATGGCAATATATTTTATCTTGTCCTTGTGATAACAACTTAAGAACTACTCTGATTATTAGTTTGCTTCTTTTTCTTTATTTCTTCGAGCCTTTAGTAGTCATGCATATGCTTTTGCTTTGTTTCGTTACTGTTTCTTTTCTTTTCTTTTATAAAGAAGAGGGGTCGGGATCAGCCAGAGCCAGACGTGATCCTAGCACAGTCTCATTTGCAGATTATAGGGAAACATGGACATTTTTCTTACTCCATTCATTTCTCCTTTTTTTTTTCTTCTTATTTCTACTATACTTTTTTTAAAATTAATTAATACTATACATTTTATCTCGCAATACACTCAAAAACATTAAATTACCAAAGGAAATCTTAGGGAGCTAATCAAAAGCAGGGTTTGAGTCTTAACCTTTTCCCCCCTACCATGCATGCCAATAATAAAATTGAAATTCTGAAAAAGATATTAAAGTTAAAATTATGACAATTTCAAATTAAAGAATTTGGATTTTTTTTTCCTTCAAATTAAGATATGGGTATTTTACTATTTTAGATCAAACTCTATTACGGTAATTAATTAATTTTTTTAAAAAAAAAAAAAGAAAAAAGTTGAAAGAGAATGTAAAAAGGATTTCTCAAATATTTTTCGATTTTCATGCTTTCATTGCTATGGCCGAGTCGACTGACCCCTTATGATACAGATAGAT
The DNA here is from genome assembly GCA_001974805.1 of Corchorus capsularis. Lineage (NCBI taxonomy): Eukaryota > Viridiplantae > Streptophyta > Magnoliopsida > Malvales > Malvaceae > Corchorus > Corchorus capsularis. The sequence goes on from AWWV01010325.1 coordinate 130,522, forward strand.
AGCCAATAGCCATAGCCCATAGCCTTAAGCTTTCATTGAACGGCCACCAGACAAAAACTTCTTTTAGTACTAATAAATACAAATGAACTATATCTTTCGATCTCTTGCTCTTTTATTTCTTATTTTTATTTATTCGGGGTTTTTTTTTCCTTTTGTAATAGTAAATCAAGAAATGACAAAATAGGAAAAAGACATATCTTTAACATTCTAGTAAAATCATATCGTTCAAAAAAAGCATTTTAGTAAAATCTCATAATCAAAACTAACTGTGATATTAATTCTCTTTTATGCAATTCCTTTATTTACCAACAAAAAAAAACTAACTCTTATTTATTTAGAGTTAAGTTCTATAGAATTTTAGATGGATTTTCTTTTTTATATTTGTTAGAATTTTTCTTTTTTGATATTTTAACTGAGTATAGTACCTTTATATATATAAGGGAAAATAAACTACATAATAAAAATCATATGGCCTTAGACCATACTACTTCTAAGGCATCAGCTGCAATGATCAGTGACGTGAGCTCCGAAGGTAAAGTGAGGATGATGTGGAGACCCAATGTCAAATGATCAAAGTGAGTGCCAAGCCAATCAACATAAATATTAGCCTTTCGGTAAAACACTTACATGAACGAACGAGCAATGAGTATAGTACCTTTTGAACTTTATTAATAAAAAACTAATGGCTTCAAGTTGAAAGTGTTAAAACATTCAATTTTTCATTTTTAAAACTTAGGATGTGAAAGTTTATTTAAGAGATATTTTTCAGTTTAAAGTGATAAAGTGCTTCGATTTGTGATAAAACGTAATCGATTTTGAAAATCAACAATTTATAAGTTTGAAAAATTTACAATATAAAAGTCTAATAAATATAATCTACCACTTCTACCTTAGAAATATTAGATAAAAATAAATTGAAATAAAGGGGATAGTAAAATGAGATTGATTTGATTTTTAATTTAAAATTCGATATAGTACGAAATCATCAATTTTTATAAGAACAATATACAAAAAAAATATACTACAGTAGAGTAAGGGGGTGGTCAGAGAAAAAGAATGAAGCTAAGAAAACGAATAATTACCCTAATGAAGCCTATTAGTATTTAGTAGTACTGTCAACTGTATCTTACGGCACTGCAATCCCAATTTGTTGACCATTTATTTGGTTAAGATTCTCACTTCTTTTCCACATTTATTTTTTTTATGATACTTTTTTTTTGGAGGGGTTTATGCTTTCTTTCTATCGTACATTGGGCGCATATTTTTGGATTTTATTTCGTAAGAAAATTTTATACTATGTTCTTTTAATGAAGATTCAAATACTTCACTGCTCTTAATTTTAATATATATATATAATTATTATTATTGTAGTAAGAAAAAAAAAGTAAAACTATGAGGGAATTAATTTGACAAATGAAAATGCAAAAAGAAAAGGAAAACAAAAAAACATTGGATTTTAGAAAGAGAGAAGAGAGAGAGAGAGCAATAGGGCAGAGTAATTTTGTCGCGACATGTAGAGCTGGCGTAGGGCAGAGGCACGTGTACCCACCACATTATCTTCTTCTTTTCTTTTCTATTTTTCTTTTTCTTCCACAGTTCACAATTCTCCACATAAAGCTCACGGCCATTGGAAAATTATGAAGGACAACAAACCCAGATTGATTTTTCTTTTTGGTAATAAAAGTTAAGCATGATGGTTACCCATCTCCAAGGCAATTTCATTCTCAATCTTAATACCTTATTAACCAATTTCTTAACTTCAAACTGCATTTTGAGCTAGATCTTTGTTAAAAATTAATCATCGAACCAAATGATATTCATTTATGCAATATGGTTTATCTCTAACAATATACTACATAATAATAAGAGATAGTCACACATGCATACTGAGTTGAGTGGAAGGCGATATTAAGATCTCCACTTTGAGTTTTTGGGATAAAAAAAAACAATCTCCCAATTATCGAATTTGAATTAGTGGGATTAATGTGACTACCATATTCGTATGGTTTTATACACAAATTATCATTTTGTTCATTATCTAATTTTATAGTGAAAGACAAACACATTCAAGCACAGCCTAGTGAAAAACTTTCAGTGTTCCTAGATACATAGAGATAATAACTATGATTCCCTCAATTTCAAAATAACTGTCGCTTTTTAGAAGAATGTGGTTCTAAATAGAACCACATTCATCCAAAAATCAATAATTATTTTGGAATGGATGGAGTATAATATAACCATTAAATACTAGTACAACACTAAAGTCTTGTGTTGTGTATAGAATCTATTTAGGGTCCGACGTAACTCAATTTGTAAATTAATTATAAAACCCACATTTCATGAAACTTACACTTAAAACTTAACGGTGCAAACACGATATACTCACTAATTGACAACTCAAGTGCTGCTACCACAATCATCCATTTAACATAGGGTGATTATTAGATATATATCAATAAATATGTACTAAAAATCAACTATATCACAGCACAAATAGCAAAATCCCAATTTAGCCATGGGATGGGAAAACTTGTGGGGGAAAAAAAAGAGAGAAAAACTTTTAGGAAAAGCGAAAAGGCAAAAGGCTATTGGAATAAAGAGAGTAGTCCAAAAATGTCCGTTTCAAAATTACCTCTGAATTAACGGGTTTAAAAGTATGAAAAGATTGCAATCGATCGATCAGACCACAATTGGGTGTGTGAAACTGTGAATGATTCTTGCCTGCCGGCCTGCCCACCCTAGGATTTTGCTTTGCTGCTCCCACATTTAGTGGCAAAACCCCATTTTCTTTGTTTTTTTCACTCAACCAACCACTCCACCCACGCACACACACATACACACAATTACACAAGGGACTCCTCTCCCCCCATTGCTTAACCCACTTTCATCTTTAGCTTTTTGTCCAAAAGTTTTTTTTTTTTTTTATATCAAAAAAGACTTTGATGGATGACTTTTTTTTGTCTCTTAATTCTCAACTAGTTAGTGCCTATTTTATCTCTCTAAACACTTTTTTTCCCCTTTCCTCTAATTATCTCTCTTTCTAGCTCTAGCTTGCTTGTTTGTCGTTCTCAAAACTCCTAGTACTATATACTCCCCCTTTCTTGTTGTTGGCAGGGTGAAAAAAAGAAGAAAAAAAAAAGGTGAAAGAACCTGAAACAAGATAAAATGGGGTTGAGAGTTTCTTAAATTTCAAATGCCAAAATACCCTTGAATCAGCCCCATTAATTTTCTTGCAGCAAATCTGAACATATATTAGGGTTTCTAATTTTGTAAATATTGCACTTGGCCTCTCAAGTTATTTGTCAACCAAAAAAAGAATGCAAACAAATATGTTTTCTTCAACCAACAACATCAACAATGTCAATAACCCTTTTGCTCTCCTTCCTTCCTCGTCTTACCACCCTCCTGGTCTTCCTCCTCTAATTTTAACTGACTCTAACGACATTTTCCTTCAGAATCACCATGATCTGCTGCCTGCTGCAGCTGCAGCCACTTCATTGCTGCCAGCAGTAGCACCCAATCCTCAATTCACTGAATCTTTAATTAACATGGCACTGTTGAGTAATGCCACAATGAGTAAACAGATTGCTGCTGCTGCTGGTGGAGAGTGTAATTTTGGTGCCAATTCAGGTTATGGTATTCCTGTCAAGAAGCCTGCAAAGAAAGACCGACATAGCAAGATTTGTACTGCTCAAGGGGTGAGAGACAGGAGGGTGAGGCTGTCCATTGAAATCGCCCGCGAGTTCTTTGATCTTCAAGACATGTTAGGGTTTGACAAAGCAAGCAAAACCCTAGGGTGGTTGCTTACAAAGTCAAGAAATGCTATCAGGGAGCTGGGAAAGATGAAGCATGGCAATGGGGGGAGTTTGTCTTCTTCAAGCCCTGACTTTGAAATGGAAATGGAAGCTGATCAGAATATTGGAGAGGTTGATCATGATGAAGGGGTGGAGTTGGAAGTGGGCACATGTTCAAAAAGCAAGTTAGCAGATGGAGTTGTAATTTCTAAAGAGAAAAAGTTAGACAAGGAAACAGTCCTTGTTCTTGCGAAAGAGTCAAGAGCCAAAGCAAGGGCAAGAGCAAGGGAAAGGACTAGAGAAAAGATGTGCACCAGGAGTAGTAGTACTACTACTAATTATAATACACATGAGTGGAAAAGAATATGTCCTGATACAAGCCCTGATCAATTCTTGAACAATTTAAGGTCTTTTTCCCAACTTGAAGCATCCAAGAAATCAAATCATCATTCTTGTGGCCAAAACATGGCCACAACAACTTCCTTTAAGGTTAATGTGGCTCAAGCTCATCAGGTCCAAGAACCTTGTCTCGGCCGTCAGCTTTCAAGCACAGCACCAAGAGAGAATAACAATGTTATCAAGGAATCTATTGTGATCAAAAGGAAGTTGAAGCCATCAATAATTTTGGGTTCTCAGGCTCAGGCTCAGGCTCAGCCGAACCTTGCAGCTGCAAAGGATATTGTAAGTTGCAGCAGCAGTGGAAACAACTACTTTCCCAATTTGCCTCAGAATTGGGACATCAATGGTGCAATGGCACATTCAACTATTCGTGCTATAACTAATGTAAATCTGCAGTCTACAGGTATACCATTGAAAAACATGGATGACCCCTTTCCTACATTTCATCTCACTTTTTTTTTGGCCAGAATTCTTCATCTCACTTCAGTTTCTAATTTCTTCAGTCTAAATTTTCAGGAGTTCAAGTATATAGAAAACCCTGAGAGGCCAGAAGCTAGCAAATTAATGACTACAGTAATTATGCAGTGCATGAGCATCAAAGATGTGTAAGCTATAATTTTTGTTGTTTCTTTTTGGATTTCAATATAGCAAATCAAAAAAGTCTTTGAATGCTTACTGTTCTTTTGAATCTCCCCAATTGCCTCATGGATCAGTTGGAAGTAAATTAATGAAGAAGATCCTCTAGCTTCCATCTCTGATGTACATTCCTTTTCTTGATTATTCCAACAATTCTCCCCATCCTCTTCCCTTTTTTGTCTTTGTTATTTATGATGATTAATTATCTGATGATGAGCAGATCGCATGTCAAAAAGTTGGCCTAATCATATTTGACTGATGCAGATAAATTCAGGTGCTATCATTGGATGGTATAAGTATTTCTTGTGCTAATTACATTTGTGGCTGATTTTTATGAAATAAGTAAATTTTGTCTGGAAAAACTTACTGACACACATGGAGGCTGGAGCTATATATCTTAACCAAATGATGAGCAAGATAGGGATTAAGGAAACTAAGATACCTACATGATGACTAGATCAGATTTAGATTGTCAAGGAAACATGCATGCATGAATTGCATGTAAATGAGCAGAAATTGACCTTCCTGGACAGCTAATTAACAATCTTAATTCAATTTTTATTGTCCAAATTGTGTTTACATGCCCCAGATAAGTCCCTTTGAAGAGTGAAAGATCTAAAAATCTATAGGAGATTGGACACACTGATCTATTTCAAAGGTAAAAAAAGAATTCAGAGAAATTGAAGTATTCTCAAGCGGTTTATAATTTGGCCTATAAGGTTAGAATTCATTCTCGTTGCTCTGGGGTACTTTAACTGGAAATTCATGGAAAAGAAGTGCTAGTGTGCTACAAATAGGAGGGAAATATTTCATCTAATGAATTTAGTTATATTGAGAGTAACTTATTAAGGAGAGGGGAATAAAAGGAATAACACTGTTATCAAAGGGGGGATGGGAAATGAGAGGGGAGAATTGGCTACCAAGTCAGATAAAACTCCAACTTATTTATTAAAACAATAATGAAAGATGATATACTATCAAGTTTGTTTTATATAACAATAACTCTGGCATGCAGTAGTATATATTATATACACATATATTATTTGTGTACAATAGCTATTATGTTATTAACTGCAATGAATTGGTAGTGAAGATTTGCATATTGATGATGCATGCTATTCCAAAACTATATAATTAACATACCACAGATATACCTAGGCATTCTTTTTGTGATCTTACTCCCATTTAGGTATGTTAGTCCTAAATTTAGATGCAAATTAGGTAGATGAGGATTGATCCAATAACATAAGGGCAATTGGCAAATTAAAATAAAGTACAAATGAATCCAAAACTATATGCTCATTCACCTTAAATTTTACTAGCTGCAGAGCCTTTGGATTTACTAATTAATATGCAATTCCCAAGTACTCATTGAACGGTTTGGACTTATTGATGAAATAGCACAAATCTTCTAAAGGTCATTAGCCATATTAGATTGAATTATTGCCTTTACTTGGTGAGGTCATGGGACACTTCTACAATGAGAATATCCTAATTAATTAGTACGAAAAAAGAGCATCCTTGCCATTGAAACAATGTTCTACAATATCCACTACTAGATGCTCAATGCCTAATTATATATATTGAATTTGAGAGTGTTGAATTATTTAGTACTCTATCAACAATACATATATGGTATTTTTATATATACTTACCTCAGAACTTCTTGTTAATGATTTTTGTATTTCGAGAGTCCTTGCTTGAAGGATTTGCCTTTACTGCACTGTCATTTTATGCTCTCTCCTGTTTTGATGCAAATATCTTACAAATTAGCAATTTTGGTTATTATTCAAAAAGAAAACTTAACTAATATATGCACTAATAGAGTTTGGAGCTTACTAATATCTATAGTTTCTCTCTCGAAAATCAAAATCACATAACTAAAACTGATGGAGATCAAAATTCAAAACCCTAGGCTTTTGTTTTGTGCCAAAGTCTGTTTATTACCATCTATGGTGGCATTGTTGTCAATACCTGATAATCTTGAACACTTTTTTCTTCATGGAAGCCAATCCTTCATTCCAGCCACATTGCTCTAAATATGCTACATTCTGATCATAACAAACATGTAATTTTAGTTCGTTGCTTCAACTGTTATCCTGCATGTAATAATTTGTGACAACAATATTATAATTAACCAAACTACCAAACAATATGTGAATCTTCTACATGACATAGATTCTTTCCATGAGAAGGGAAATGTCATAATCTCAGCAAGTGATGTCAAAACAATTTAGTACATGCCAATTGTTGTTCTTTCAAATTGTCCTGCCCATGGACTGATCTCTAGAAAGATATTGTTCTGTTTTTCTGTCTATGAAGACTGACTTTCGATCCTTTTCTTCTATATGTGCTCTAGTTTTGCATTAATTCATTCAGTGATGCTTGTGTTCTTATCACTTCTCAATTTTGAACTTAATTAAAGGTTGGCATTTAACCAGTGATATCTCCATACATATATAATTGTGTTTTAGATAAGTTTTATTAGGTGTAGCACACTTTTCTATTGAGTATTATATATGGAGGGGAAAAACTTACTTGTCCCTGCTCTTGAGGACAGTTATAATCCAATAATAATTAATGCATATTTGACAGCTTTTTTCCTAGATTATGACAGGAAAGCACAAAAGGAGAGTTAGTAATTCCAGCTAGGTTTAGCCAAGAGTTGGCCTAGGGATAACTTGCCGCCCAATCTGATGGTAAACCAACTGTTGATTTCAAACCAAGCACACCCTATGTCACCTTTTTAGTTTGAGTAAAAAAGGTTCAAACCTTAACCTTTATTTCTATATATATAATGTTCTCTTTCAAGTTTCAACCAAAAAAAAAATGATAGTAATATTTGTATCTCAACAAGAATATAATTAGTTGCTTTCATCTAATCTAACTTTGCCTACAGCATAAACTATATGTATGTTGAGTTCATCATCATCCAATCCAACATTGAGGTAGAAAAGTTTTTCAAGTTGTGCAGAAAACCAGAAAGGCTGTTTGAGTAGATTTTCAGCTAAACCCTAGGAAAGAGCAAAACCTAAACCCCCCTGGCCACTGTTCACCACCTGGGATATGCATATAGTCTCTCAGAAGAGAGTTTTCCTATTCTGTTTTTGAAGGAGTCACTGTGTCTGAGTCAACTATGCCTATCTTTTACCCTTATTCTTTAAGTATATGTAGTATTAATTTATAATGGAGCTATTATGTTTACTATCTATATAGTGATTTCCATCATGGAAGTGAACTATACTTTCAAGTAGAATTTTCTTCACTGTTTAACATTAACCCTAATCTTCTAGCTAGTAGCTTATAAAAGGGCCATATGCCTTGATTAGTATCTTTCTCCAATCAGTAAGTTGAAGTTAAACATAGGTAAATAAACTCCTTACATATCCAGGCCAAGCCTACTCATAGTGTATAACAGCATTATATATATAGCAGATAGAGACCATTGCAGCATTATTGATGATATAGCAGATAAAGACCATTGCAGCAATCTAAAGTTGAGAATGAATGTCATAAATTCATAATCAATCAATATTTTCGATGATTTCTTTCCTGATTTGATCATACAAGGGAGAATATTTATTCTCAGAATGTTGGCTGAAGAATTTATATAGACAGTAGCAACAAAGAGTCATCATTGCAAAGTTGGAATAAGAAATAAAGAATGGAAGTACTCAGCTACATAATAAGATACTAGAAAGTAATTGAAACTTTATGAGATATAAGAAAACTCAATCCATGGAGAAAAGCAATGGGGAATGAATTAGTGATGGATGAAGCAAAAGTCTGTGAACAACACTATAACATCCTTTCTGAAGCAGTATAACTAGAACCAGTAGCACTAACTTGTTGCAAGACACAAAGGTTATCAACATTTTCTTATTGCTCTTTTTGGCTATGGCTACATTTCGTATTTCTGCTATTTTAGCCTTTGGTTTCCTATAAACAAGACCAACTTTAGAATCTTCTTGTTTGACTTTTCAAACAAGGAAGAGTTATCTGTTGAGTGTTGACCAATGACAATTATTAGTTATTACTGTAGTACTTGAAGGCTTTCGTCAACCTATTGATATATAATACTAAAAAACCAGAAGAAATAGAATGTGAAAAAAGTTATGAGTAGTTGAGAGTTGAGACTGCTGTGATAATTAAATTTTTCTACCATTGAAGTGATATTTTTGCAGATTTCAACTATATATGATGAAGAAGTTTGAATTGGTTGCAACTTCTATGCTGCAGTATGGAATTCCTCTGGACAAAAGTTATTGATTGCACGAATTTGAACTAGACTCCAGTGGATGAATTTACAAACAGAAATAGTTCCCCCCCTTTCCCTGTTACCATAAAACTTGGGGCACAGGGCTTTAGAAACCCTGTTTCTCTCTGTGTACTGTCTTTCTTAAATGTGTGTATTTACTTATGGGAAAAAAAGTGTCTTCACTTGGTAACTATGTGTTATCAGTTATGTGTATATTTTTCCCACCTCCACTTTTATTTTTTTTTTATCCCATCCGGGTATTCAGGGCTTTGCCCTGACTAATCCGGATCTGACCCGCATCGCGCACCTGATTATGATGGATGAGTCTCCCAACAGGGGCAGTTGTGTACGCAAGATCGATCTGCTTAAACTGGAACAAACCGCTTACCACTTGATACAACCCTTGTTGGTTCTTCTCGTTTACTTTATATAGTACTAGTACGTACTATTTTAGTTTTCGTAGTACTAGTATTTTAGTTTTGGGTGTATTCTCATTTTTCAGGCCCAAAAGTAAAAGAGTAAACTTGGAGAGTGACTGACTAAGCCCAAACCAAAGAGAAGTAAAAAGAATAAACAAACCAATCCAATGGGGCCCATACAATCTAAAACTTCAGGATTTTCAATTTTGGACAGCAAGCAAAAGCAAAAGAATGCACAACTATACACTAGTGTTGCCAACTCCTGAAACAATCTCAATTTTATCAAACACATAGAGTACACCATTTCTGTTAATTTGTTTGAAAGTTTCAAAGTGAATGACAAGAAAGAAAGAAGAGTGACAATTATCAGAATTCTGAAGTGTTAGAGTTTGGTATTACCTGGTATTGTTAGTGATTGAGAGAAGAGTGATAGTTTCCCAATCCCATATATATCTGCAATTTTAATATCCAGAACATTAAGAATATGAAACAGAATCTGTAAAACAAGCAGCACTGCAGAGAAAAGCATGCATAAGTCCCTTGGGAAAATGGAAATGACAGAAAAAGAAGAAGAAGAAGAAGAACCTGCACCAGTGGCCATAAGCTCAGTCAGTAGGGATAACTCCAAGAAAAATAAAGAAGCTGGGAGCTAATTGAGTTGTTATACTGTAGTTAAAGAGGAGAAAGACTAACATAAGAGTTGATTAATACTCCATAAGTAAGAAGAAAATCCATAGTCTTTAATGAAAATATAAGGGGGGAAAAGGGTTTATACAGTAAAACGTAATTTCAATTTTCAGCAGCCAATTTAAGCAATAGCAATAGGTAGTGTTTTTAACATAGGACCCAGAGGAGAAAAACTCAAAACTTGTAGGAGCAAGAAAACAGTGGGTTAGAACAGTGGAAAACCTTGGAAGGATGAAGACTACTTATAAGCTTTGAAGAATTGTTACAAACACTTCCTCTTCATGAATGAACAGAACTTAACTATTCTATGATTGTGATGGTGATGATGGAAAAGAGCTCCTCTTTTGTATTTTGTTTTTATTCTTGTTGAAAAAATTGAATATTAAAGTGGGGGTTAGTTAATTAGTACTTCCTTCTGCTGGGAAAGACTGTCAAAATTACCAAGCATGGCCATGGAAGAAAAACCTCTAGACCATGCATGGTACGTATTGAAAGGTTCTCCACCTTTTGTAATAAAAAATTCTACGTCTACTAGCTATACTACCATACTAGTAATTAAATGATTCTGAAATTCTGACTTTGGTTAATATCCTATATAGGTTTGCACTTTGCAGTTCAATTCATCAAAAACCAAAAGATTTTGATTTTATACACAAGGAAGTTCTGGGAAGAAAATGCAGGTAATTTTATTAGGATTCTTACTTTGACCATGTGAAATCATCCATTTACTGCTACTTCTAGGTATTTTATTATTATTGGCAGTACAAAACAGTACTACTAGGTAACCAAACCCCAGAATTTTTTTTTCTCTCCCATAAAGCTTTGTACTCAAACCTCACATTTACATGGTTTATAAATATGGAGAACTGTCTGCCTGGTCCATACTATAGTAGTTACTAGGTAGAAGAAGCTGTAGCTTAATTTCTTTGAAAATTAAAGATAATGTAAGGAACTTTATACTCACCCAAGCCTACAAATGAATCCATATGACATGCATGAAAAAGAGACAAAGATGTAATTAATTGTAATAAGGATTGGCACAATCGGTATATGCTCATTTGTCTTGATGAGAATTGATCTTGGATTCGAGATGTTAACTATTCTTAAATGCAGTCAATAGAACTTTTTGATTGCACATCTTGTTTGCTATAAGATGAGGTGAAAGTAACTTATGATCTCTTGTCAAATTTTTTCAACCTATGAAGAAAATTTGTTAGTGTAAATTTTCAGTGCACTTTGGACTCTGTACAGAGTCACATATGCCCTGAAATGAGTTGATAATTGATAAACATGGGGCATCCCATCGAGAAATTACAAATTAGTGAACTTTTCAATATTGTATATCCTTCCAATTAAAAATCTTCTTACAGAATCTCAAGGTTAATTATTACCTATATATAACTAATTATCAAACTCAAATTATGTGTTAAACTACATTCAAATTAGCACCGAACTAGCTAGGGGATCCAAATCTCAAACCATTTGTAGTAAGTAACTTCAAGTTTCAATCATACAACAATAATACAATATTTTTGTCTTCCAACTACAGATTCATGCATGCAGAATTTGCCGATGGAAGGCAGTAAGTAGTATATATAAGTTAGGACTATATATATATATATATATATATATATAATTCTTCTCAAACATGAATAATTGGTAGGGAAAAAGTTGATATGAATCTTTTTTCAGAAGTTGTGTAAGGCACAAGACTCCAAAAAAGAAAAAAAGAAGACTGGTTTTCCACCCAAAAGGAAGAATAAGAAAATATTGGGCAAGAAATGAGTAGAAAGTAAGTTTGAATTTGATGTTACCTGTTCAAGTTCAAGCCAGTGAAGTCATGGGGGGGGGGGGGGGGGGGGTTTAGACCTATTTGCTTGCAGTAAAAGGTAAAAAAATGGCCTAGCTTATTTATTAGCTTAGCTATGCCTCTTTGTCTACTGACTTAACTGCAAAATAAAAAATTCCCTACTAACCCAAGTACCCAACCCACCCAGTACCCACATCCACAATTAGAAGAGACAACTAGTACTCTCCTTGCTCTGCCCTTCCTACCACTAGCTTAATTTTTATATTTTGCACTTTGCAGTTTGCAGGTTGCAGGTTGGGAAAATCTTAGCTAAATTCAAACCAATTATATTAGCCTTGACATGTTATTGGCTTATTGCCAATGCCATTAATCTTTATGCTTCTTTTTTGACCACCACCATCTGACATTTGAGCTGGCCCTTCCATCAATTTGTTTTTCGTACAACTACTACTTACTCTACATTGGGAGAGACTAAAAATTTGATTTTACTATCAAAGCAATAATAATATTTTTATTGTGCATGGAGGTAGGAAAATGAGTCTACTTAAGAGGAGAGTCTTCAACTCCGAGATCTTTAAATAAAAATTTCATCGACTTCTAATAATTTCAGTTAGAAGGAAATAATTATCTAGTTGGAACAATCTCTAAACACTACTTACTAAGAGAAATGTTAATCATTTATTGGTTTGATATAAGTTGACTTTCGTAAGATTAATTGAATCCTATATTTAAAGTTATTTGATACAATATGTGCATGTCGAGAATAAAACTTTATTCGAGGAGTCAATGTCTGTGCCGATTGGATGACAACACATTATGAGTATTTGGGGTTGCATATTTTTGTACACCACCACAAGGGATCTTATCGCTTATCAGAGGCGAATGCCATGAGTTTAGTCTAGCCTAAAGCCATTTAATTATCTTTAATTTGTTCTTTCCTTTATACTCCTATATTAAAAAAATTTGTCTTAATTTTATTTGAATAATAATTCTTATATAACCTCGCATTTTCTAATTTATTGGAGTATTATAACTGAATATTGCTATGAGAGTAAGACTGAATTTTTTCCCACCAACCCAAATGTGTGAAGTTCACTTGCATAATGTGAACTCATTCACTTATATGCAAGATTACTTGATTAGTGTTGCTATGTCTCGGGGCTATTGTTAGACAATGCGGTGTGTAAAAAAAAATACAACTAATTTTAATCAATAATAAATTCTTTTATTATGAATTTAACAAGTTTAGATAATTGTCCACAAAAATCATATAAAGTGCAAACTAAACAAGGTAAAAACTAAAAATTAATTACATCATTATTCTCATTTTTTGTTCTTAATTGCATCACTAATCTTGTTCTTACTCCACATTAAACAAAGGGAGAGACTAAAAATTTGATTTTACTATCAAGGTAACAATAATCTTTTTATTGTGCATAGGAGGTAGGAAAATGAGTCTACTTAAGAGGAGAGTCTTCAACTCGAGATATTTAAGTAAAAATTTCATCGACTTCTAATAATTTCAGTTAGAGGGAAATAATTCTCTAGTTGGAACAATCTCTAAACACTACTACTTAATAAGAGAAATGTTAATCATTTATGGGTTCGATATAAGTTGACTTTCGTATGATTAATTGAATCCTATATTTAAAGTTATTTGATACAATATGTGCATATCGAGAATAAAACTTTATTCGAGAAGTCAATGTCTGTGCCGATTGGATGACAACACATTATAAATCTCAAATATAATAGAGGCAAAAGAATTTTTTTTGCACTAGTAGAAATTGGCTTAGTGGCTTTAGGTACTTTCTTTTCTTCCCATGATCCCATCTGTATATGAGTATGACATATAAATGGGCTTGACCCATTTCTCGCTCGCATTTAGAATCCAATCCAAAATTAGAGTTGGGCTTGAATTGGATTTACGTGATTGGTTCCACAGTATTTTACGACGTCGTTTAAGTGGACGACGTCTCCTACCTTTTCTTGCTTGCAAAGACACTCCGCAGAAACCAGTATAAAAATCCCACAGAAAAATCGAAAGAGAAAAACATAATACTGGAGAGAAAGTAAAAGAGCAAAAAGGGGAAAATCAGAAGAGAACAATGGATGCACAGAAGTCGATTCATCACGAAATCGGAGGAGGCCCACTTGACAGGCTTCGATTTGGTCTCCACGGCGTTAAGAGCGATCTCGTCGGAACTCACCCTCTTGAATCTGCTTACGAATCTGTAATCTCTCTCCCACTCTCACGGCCTTTTTCTTTTCAAATTAGTTTTAGGGCTCTTTGTTACTGAAAAGTATAATGGAAAGATTTTTTTTTCCAGATTCTTAATTAGGTTTTGAAGTAGTATTGGGAGTGAATTACCTGACTATTGATGCGGTTATTTTGATGTGGTTTTTTTAGGCAAAGAAAACACAAGAGGAGACGAACAGGAAAGTGCTAGCCAATACTTATGGGACAGCGATGCCACTCAAAAGGGATTTGGATAGGCAAATTCTCTCACGGTAAGAGCTCTAAGCTTTTGATTTTTATAATGAATTTATTCTCTTGTCAAGCTCAATGTGTAGGTGCCGATGCTTAGTAAAGTTTTTCTCTAGGTTTGTCTGGATAATTTAGGATTTTTTTTCCTTCTCTGATGAAATAATAAAGTCAGCTCTTTTACATTATTGTTTGATTACATGGAATTAACATGGAGATTGAAATTGGAAGAGGGGTAAGAACGAACACATGTACATTCAAATGAAACCATAGCTTTTTGGGATTTTATTGCAACCTAGAAAAGCTTTCTTAGATTTGAAAAATCTTTTTTTGAAGACTTCCTGCTCTAGTTTCCCTTCTCATCATTGCTATCACCTCAACTGCTGTCCACTTGCCTTTGGAGTGAAGATCAATAATAATGTTGGGAGGAAATGCTTTACATATAAGACTTGATGAGAGTGGCTTTCCAATTTTCTATAGATAGGTTGGGCAGGTTAGACTTTATCAGGTACTAGGCTTTGGCCAACTTCCTTGCACTTCTTACAGCCTTTAAATCTTTTGAATCAAGACCTAGAAGAACAGGACAGGACTTTGATTTATGAAGAGTATGGAAACAAAATTTATCTCACCTTCCTCTGTTTTATTTTGGAATAACTCATACGGAAAGATTAGATATACAATTGATGAAACTGTATTTTATGCTACTTTAATAGGCTAAACTAAGATCTTGTGGTTTGTGGTGAATGGGATTTTGTGTAGGAGGAAAGAACACTGTGAAGTATGGCTATATTTTTAGAGGCTTGCACCATAACTCATCTATGACCTTCATAGGGCAAAACAGAAGATGTAGAATTTAGCTATTTAGGTTGTTAGCCTTCCTTTTTTATAGTTTTCCTGCAGAGACAGTAGCTTCTTTTTTTATAGCTTTCCTTTTTTATACTTTTTTTCCTCACTTCTGAGAAAATGTAATGTGTTTTGAACTCTTAAGGTTTAAGGATTTGACCAAATGAAGAACAGAAGGCTTATATTGAAGTACGAATAGCTAGAAATGACTAGTTGAGTTACTGAGACTGCTGGTCGTCAGAAAATTTTTACAATATATCTTTCCACCATGTATGAATGGGCTAGTATTATGATTCCTATGCTGAAAGACTTACCAGTCTGTTTGAAGTAGTAAGAACTTTAAGAACTCTGCTCCTTCAGGAGTATATATTTTCTTGGGTGATTTTTTTCCCCAGCTGGTTGTAAGTGTAACAGCCTTTATCATTTGTTTTTGCACGACAATCTTGTATGACAGAAATCTAGTAATTGTTGTTCCGTTCAGTATGATGTTCTTTGTCTTTCTCTTACAAAGTGGTATATGACGTAATGTGGATTGACATAATCAATAGATTTAGAGCATTGCTGTGGACTGGGCACTTTTTGGAAGAAATGTGATTCATCTAGTCCCTGTAGATTGGGCTTAAGATGTACCTAGAATGCTTTTGGTTTATGACTTATGAGTGTTGCAACAATCAGATCAGGAACTTACTCTTAATTCCACTTATGTATGTCCTTCGAAAATTATGCAGGTTCCAGAGGCCTATACTCCCATCTTCGATGCTGGGGTTGGAAGCACTGACAGGAGAGCTAGATCATTTTGGCTTTGAGGACTATTTGAATGGTATGAGAATGCATACTAAATACAAAAGAAGTATATACTTACTGTATTTTTTAGAATATTGTTGTTCCTTCAAAATACTTTGCTTGAACTTACTATTTAAAATTACTATTGAGAGTCAACATCACTGCATAGTACTTGTAGTCTTTTTAAGTCACTACTCACTACCTGTATCCCACATGGTTACTGTCCATCTGTCAAAGGCTTGAGGAAGGTCAATTCAGTGTCATGTTTGGAGTTGTCTCACTATGCTAGTGTCTTCCACTTTCCGTGTTATTAGGTTTCCTTTCAAATGGATCAGTGATCACATGGTGAATTGTTTTCTAACAGCCATTTAGTGTCAGAACAAGTATGATGCTCCCTTCCTTTTGGCCCTGCCTTCATCTCCTTGGCTTCTAAGAGCTTTTGGAGATTGAAAAGAAAAAAATCCGGTTCCCCTTAAAAACCTTTCAAAAAAAATATGTATCCTTGCAAGATAAGGGAGAAACTGTAACTATCTACTAGTTTTGAATACTTTGTTGTCATTTCTGTTTAACATGGGCTTTCTCTTTTCAACTACTAATTATTTGTGATACGGCTTTCTCTTTCCCCTCATAAATTGGTAATGGTGCATATTTTTTATTAGAAACTTGGAATCTTTCTTTGTTAGATTTGGTCCTTTAAAGATGCGGTTGCATGCACAGCTAGTTAGATAACCCATGGAAAAGTATATCTCTAGTTTCAATTTATGTTGTGCTTAGAAGTAATTTAGAATCTTCTTGTTGGTTGCAGATCCTCGCGAATCTGAGAGTTTCCGGCCACAGGACTTGCACCATAGCATGGAAGTTCGCCTTGGCCTATCCAAGGGACCAGTCTGCCCTAGTTTTATGTGATTTTCGATCGCTACTTAAATGTATCACAAAGGGAATGTCTTTGGTCATGGATTTCATATTTCTCCAGATTTAAAATTTAGTATCATGTGTTGCTTTACCTCATCCAGACCCGATGTTGTATGCAGTCGTTTCAAGTAATCCATCAACATTTTGGCATTCGTATACTTTTTCGACATTTATTTATAGTATCAGCTGCTCTTAATCTTTTGCTCTTTGCTATTTCAACCTTTTGATTTTTTATCATTTAAAGTTGTTGACAAAGCATCCAATTTTAGTTGCTGAGTTTCAGGCTCAAATAATGTGGAAATTGATTGAATGGGCAGGATGGAAAATTTCTTACATAACTAGAAATTGAGATGTGCTTCAAAAGCTTATTAATAATTAGTGTATTATTTTTTATTAATCAACATTCTCAAGTTAATAGTATCTATTCTATTTATTGGCAAAAACAAATTTTGTACATGAAAATCTATAATGAATCTGACATGAATTCAATCAAAAACCATTAATTCGGTTTCCAAAATGTCATTATTGGATAAAGGAAAAAAAGTTTTATAGCTCAACAAGGAAAGACTGAAAGGGGAAAAAAGTGGTACTATGAGATAAGAACAAAAGAGACAAATAAGGGAAAAGGAAAATAATTTTTGTTTTTGCTCTTCCTTTTTTGTGTAAACTCACCTTCATTTTCATTACTCTTCCATTAAAACCCTAAAACCTAAAATTTTCCCGAGAAAATCTTTCTTCATGAACGCTCTTTAAGTAAAAGGATTTTTTTTCTTCCTTCAAAGCAATCACTCCGTTCGAACAGATGGACCCTCGCCGTACCGCTCGAACAGTCAGCGATCCGAAGGTCCGTCAAGTCGGGTTTTTCACCCCACCACCACCACCCGACCGTTCTGTATCGGATCCTCCAACTCACCACGATTTGATCCAATTTTCTTCTCCTTCATCCCCTCCGGTTAACGAGCACTCTCCCTCCGGTAACTCCCTCTCCCCTGTTATGATCCCTCCGCCACGTCACCACTCCGACACTCTCGCCCTCCGTACAGCTCTCCAAGCTACTTCCCCTACGGCGTCGTTGTCGTACTCCGCTCGAACAATAACCATTCCTCAGGAAAACGAGGACGTAGCATCGTCGTTCTCGCCTGGTCGTAAAGTTATGTCCGGAAAATCGCCATCGTCTTTTCCAGGCTTCAAGTCGAGTAGCGTACCTGCTAGTGAGCTTACCACTGTGTCGGTGGTTAATTTGCCTCCAGGAATCACTGGTAAGTGGTAAATGATAATTTTAGTCAAGTGTTAAAAATTGTCTTATTTCTGTTACTATTAGTAAAGTGGCTGGAAAATAAAATCTGGACTCGTTTTATTATTTTTCTTAGTGGGATAGTATGAAGGAATTTTGTTTGGTTTACTATGTATACTGAAAATAATAAAGCATGAACTTTTGGAGATTTTGGCATTTTCTTTAGTTGACTTCTGTGTTTGGATTAAGGAATTTCTAATGGTTTGGCTGAAAGAGTGTAATGAACTGAGTAAGTCCATATAGTAGAAAGCTCAAGTTGAGTTCAATGATCAAACCTAATCTTGACTTGCTACTTGACTCAGCTAAGCTGAATTTGGATCAATCTCTTAAATTATCTTAAATATGCATTTTATGCAAATCATATTAAAGATACATAGAAAAATGAAACAAGTTGAAGACTCCTTAGGTTTCAAGCAGCGCAAACCAAATTTTAAGCTACTCAAACTTGGCTTGATTGACTAATTCACCTTGCCTCGACCATGAACAAGTACACTCTAAGTGTTTTCTGAGAGCTTAAGTAGCGCACGAGCTGGCTTGACTTGCTTACATCTCTAAGGAGTAGTACTTTTGTTATTAATGTTATGTGAATAAACGATTATTAGCTTAGCCGCTACTTTCAAGCTTTGATTGTTTTGTATATACTGATGGAATTTATAGAATTATGGTACTTGGGTAAATTTATAGGTTCCGCTTACATTTCGTTTCATGGGAGGTCCATAGAAATTGAAATTGCGTATTGTTCGATGTACTTGCTTTTGTCATTCTAAAGAATTGTGAAATGAAGCATATACAAGCTGAAGTGGGGAGTTTGTCATTGCAGAAAAGGCTGGTGGAGCATCAGTTGAAGTGCAGCATGATCGACCTGCTAACTCAAAGCCATTGAAAGAGAAAACTTCTAAAGCTGAAAGGCGCGCACTTCAAGAGGCTCAACGAGCTGCCAAGGCTGCTGCAAAAGGTATATTTATTGATACTTATTTATCTTGTATTATTCACCTTTCCTTAAATGAAGAAAAAAAAATCCTTCAATAACTCACTTTGTATCCTGTTTGATCTTAATGTGTTATTAGCTGAAGGAAGTAAGGCACCGGCTGCTGCATCTAAGGTGGGGACTTCGACAAATACAAAACCTACTAAAGCTGCAAAAAACCCTTCAGTGAAGAATGATGGTTCTCAAGTTGCAGCCTCTGAGAAGAAAGGAGGTGATCGTGCACCTGAGAAAGATAGAAAGAAAGATGCTCCTCATCCACGTATGCAATATGATGATCCAAGCCGGGTGGAGAAAGCCAAAAAGCGTGCAGTTGTAAAACAAACTGAAGCTAGGAATAGAGTAGAACTGTTCAGGCATTTGCCTCAGTATGAACACGGAACTCAACTTCCCGATTTAGAGACAAAGTTCTTCGAACTTGATCCTATGCATCCTGCTGTGTACAAGGTAATCATACAAGCTCATATTTGGGTTCTTTTGGACTTGGCAAAATCAGTAAATCAACCTACACGTAAACCATACTACATGCACATATATGAATGTATCGAGATTCATATTCATGTGTGTGATTGGTTCTTACTTTTACCTCTTAGTCACATGTTCATCTTTTTTTCTTTTCTTTCTTTCTCTTTCTTTTTCTTTTTCTTTTTTTGGTTCAGGGGTCATATGTTGTTGTCCACTCATTCATTACATAAGCCTTATCAAACATGATTGGAAGATTTTCTGTGGTACTCGGGTAGAGTAACAAAATAAGTTTTGTGAAATCATTGTGTAACGAGATCAAAATATGGTCAGTTTTTGTCTTAATTAGGGATTTCCTTTGTTTCTCAGGTTGGATTGCAGTATTTATCCGGGGATATATGTGGTGGCAATGCCCGTTGTATTGCAATGCTTCAAGCATTCAGAGAGGCTATCAAGGACTACTCAACTCCACCTGAAAAAGCTCTGATTAGAGACTTAACTGCAAGGATTAGTAGTTATGTTTCTTTCTTAAATGAATGCAGACCCCTCTCAATTAGCATGGGTAATGCAATCAAGTTTATAAAGAATCGAATTACAAAATTACCACTGTCTCTGTCAGAGTCAGAAGCAAAAGCTACGCTCATGTTGGAGATTGTTCGTTTCATAAATGAAAAAATCATCCTTGCGGACAAGGTGATAGTCAAACATGCTGTTACAAAGATTCGAGACGGTGACGTTCTTCTTACATATGGGGCATCCTCTGCAGTTGAGATGATATTATTGCATGCCCATGAGCTTGGCAAGCAATTCCGCGTTGTTGTGGTCGACTCTCGCCCAAAGCTTGAAGGTCAACTCTTGCTACGTAGGTTGGTGAGGAAGGGCCTTAGCTGTACATACACTCACGTAAACGCCATTTCTTGTATCATGAATGAAGTTACTCGAGTTTTTCTGGGTGCTTCATCGGTTTTGTCTAATGGAACAGTTTACTCAAGAGTTGGGACTGCTTGTGTTGCTATGGTTGCTCATGCATTCCGTGTACCTGTATTAGTGTGTTGTGAAGCATATAAATTTCATGAAAGGGTGCAGCTCGATTCAATATGCTCTAACGAGCTTGGTAGGTTTTGTAGTCAATATTTATCAGGTCTTTTTTCCACTTTTTGGTCACTCATATGGAAGTGGCTAAGGATTGTTTCTCATTTGTCACAGGTAACCCAGATGCCATTTCAAAGGTTCATGGTAGAGAGGAAATAAACTACTTAGATGGTGTTAATAGTGAAAATCTGCAGCTCCTGAATCTTATGTAAGTTTTTGTGAATGTGATGATTGTGATACTAAATACATCTTCTAAGCACCTGACCATTGAGAATTTTTATATTGACAGTTATGATGCAACACCTTCAGATTATGTCTCCTTGGTAATCACAGATTATGGCATGGTAAGTTACAATTTGATGATTCTTATCTTTTTTCTTGTTGTGGAAAACAACATAGTAAGATTAAGACTTAGTTGGACGCTTCTTTATAGATTTTACCCTTGAAAAACCCTTGCATCTATTAGCAATGTAATCTTTTTGTTTCTTTTTGGCCTAACCTGTAGTATAACAGTGAATCTGCTCTAAAGCTTGTTAGTTATCAGGGTTTTTCTCTTTCTAATTTCTTTAACTTTGCTTCTTGTTTTAGATATATATTGCTATCAATACAAAATAAAATTAATTGACCCTTTCTTTTGGGTTTTAGGTTCCACCCACAAGTGTGCCCGTCATTGTGAGAGAATATCGAAGAGAACACCTGTGGTCCTAGACAGCTCATAAATGAATCACAGGCTTCTCAACAATTTTGCTCGTGTTGTAGACCATCATTCTGGTCAATCTAAACCGGATCAATAAGGAGAGAAATTTTGTTATATGTTGTCTTTTGTTCTTGCTCATGAATAAGCTATAGCTCACATGGTTTCATTGTTACTGCTTTGTATTTCTTTAACCTGACTCAGTGAAGAGTGCGTTCATTTCGCCTCTCCGGGCAGAAGTATGATGCAATTTCATCTGTTCTAGCAAGTTTTGTTTTGTTGTTTCATTACTTGCCCCTTGTGATGTTCAAGGATGAGATTTTGCAGCAGATTCGACGATTTTGTTGTAATAGAGTCGGATTTTTGGCTTCAGCTTCAAATGTCAAAATGATTGTGATTATTGATTTTTTCACAGATGGTTGCTTTTAGTCTAGAACGAGAGTATTAACCTGCCTAGCAAGAATAGTGGGAAGGTTAATTGCCTTTATTCAGTTTTAACTTTAAAGTTTTAGCATTCTTTATTTAGTATTTTTTTCATTTCTTCCCTATTCCTCCCTATTTATTCAACCAATTCATAATATGGTGGGCAACTTTTTTTTTTTGGGTCAAAATGGTGGGCGACTGTCGTCTTGCCATCAAAATTGTCAAACCCAAATCCTGACAATTGCAATTAGCCTATACTCACCATTGAACCAAAATTGCAAAATCAGCAGTGCCTAACGTAAATGGTAATCTTTTCTCTATTTTATATAATCAATTATTACTAGTACAAGAATTGTATTTCCGTTTTTACCATCACCTTATAACAAATTTTAGAAACGCAAAAGTAAATAGTTAAGACAAGAAGCAAATGACCAAATTTATCAACTAAAACTAGAAGGCAACTTCCATGATGTAAATTGTAAGCTCAGGAAACAACCAGAAATGATTTTAGTTTTGGAAATTTGGATTCCGTTTAACACTGGAAAAAGAAGACAGAATGCTGAAATACACTAAAAGGACAGTAAACAATAGCCACCTCAAAGCTTTCTCACAGATTAACATGTATTACTTTCGTCGTAACTCTAGCAACAAACTCATCCTGTAGTTCTATCAGAATAGGGTATACACCTTCGACCTTTCAGTCTCCTGGAATTACAAGGGAAACACATTGTACCTATTCCACTAATCCCCTGTAGGCTTCACTTTTTCCATTCACAGGAGTGAGTGTAGCAAGAATGACAAAACCACCCAGAACAACGATCAATATACCCAAAGAGTTTACAAGCAAAGCCTCGGTAGAGTAGCGTGATATTACCTTGTTCGTTTGAAGAAAAGTAAGCTTTTCTAAAATACCCGTGGTAGCAGTAGCGATAGCAAGGGCATAAATATACATCCCAAAGAACACATGCCATGGCAACAAGGTAGCTCTGCCGTTTCTTGAGCCACCAGGGTACCAAAAGGTTGCAAATCCAGCAGCAAACTGTAATAGCAAAAGAAATTTTAGAGGCCAACTTCTCGACAAAATAGAGCAAACATGAAAGGGAAAGGGAACAGAATAGTAGCACAGACCTGGAAGCCAAACAAGGCAAGGCAAACTAGGCCCAACCAAGAGTGTAGACTGTAAAAGTTGTCAATGCCCTTGTCATTGTGAAATTTCAAAGCAGCCCATACACCAATAACACTGAAGATAAAAGCAAGACACTGTACTGTAAGATGAACTAGTTTCTTGAAGTTTTTTGTCCCAGGAACAGTCTTGTAGGCCAGCATGGCTGCATTAATCCATAACAAACAAGAGTAAGGAAAAGCAGGATGGTAAAGATATAGACCATATTCAAACTACATATAATTTCACATTCAGAATTCACTAATTGCAGGATCAAGTTTTCTTCAATAACATGAGATTCTTGAATCTTGAGTAAAGTTAGTGTTCCAAGACCTAGGCTTGCAAGCATAACATAAGGACAAATCTCCTTCTTTCCCATGCTTACGGCAGATGAAAGAAGATAAATAAACAGATAAACTTATAAAGAATATTGACTTCAGCTCCCAAAACCAGGGAAGAGGGTGAATAAACATTAATATGTAATCAAACATATAGTAGATGTAGCTTAGTCATTTGTAATGGCTCCATGCAAAGTAGAGAATGTACAAGGTTTTATACAATATTACTAAACATATGACTCAACTAAAAGGAACAAAAATCAAGGTAAGGGCTCCAACAGACTCAAAATACAAGGTTGCATTATCACCAAAAGTTAACTGTATAGAATAAATTCTAGTGCTGTAGGTTTGTGGCAAAAAATGTTAGAAAAAAAAAACCCCATATATTTTATTTAGAAGAGAAAAGTAGATTCAACAGCTTGGAAGGAATATCTGAGTTAGCACATCAGAATTTTACTATAACAAACATCATTACTTCTAAGAATCACTACATAGATCATGCTTCCTTTGAGAAATGGAGTTATAAATTATAGTTAATGCGAGAGAGGGAAAGAGTGGAAAAAGTAAAGCTTCTGCATGTATAATTATATAACGGATTAGGTCTGACAAACATCACCTCACATTATTGTACCATGTTAAGCAATCACAAACTCTTAAAATTCCACAAGCAACTTTCCAGGGAAAGCAAAATAGACAACAAAAGGCAAAATACATGTGTTCATTACAATTCCTACTTCAAAATCATGACAATTTCCTCAAATTTCCAAGAAAAATCATACTGCGATAAAAATAAAAGAAACAGCATAAGATCTTAGAGATATAAATAGAACCAGAATAACCCTGATAATATTTTGAAGGTAATTCACTTTTAAAGTTTTAAAAGATGTCGGTGAATCTATCATTGACAACACAGGAAAGCACTCTCTACACTGCCAAGTTCTACATATGCATCAATGTTTTCTTGCAGAGTTTTGGTTTATTCTTTAATCGTGTCCAATTGATATAATTTAATCTGATATTCATGAAAATCAATCATATTACAAGGACAACAAACAAAACTTTTAAAAATATTATGTTACATATAACTAAATATTGCACCATCTAGCAAATTCTTAAAATAATGAGAGATGACACTCACCTTCACCATTTAAGAGCACTAGTCCAATGACCATTAGAACAGGATGGACCTGCAAGAAGTACACAATAACAAATAACAGTGAGTTTTTATTTGAAAATGGAAAAGAAAATAATCCTCTTCATAGGTTAGGCTAAGCAAGACACAAAGTAAGGCTCAATTTTGGGTTTGGTTTTATTACTTACCTTTTACGTTCTAAGAGGTTGTTAAATAAAGCAAAACATAATTGTAATTGATCAGAAAAGAATAGATCATTAAAACAGAATATCTAGTCTAACATAATTGTTCCGTATAATAGTGAGATCATGTATGGTCTCCAAAGACATAAATGATTTTATTTGTGCAAGAATGTTGCTTGCTTTTACTTGCACCTTTAAAAAAAAAAAACAATTGCTTCAAAAGAAATACAACAGAGTAGCAAAAGCAATAACCACAAATCAGTAACATGGAAAAGAAGGCCAATCACAATTTACTCCCTTCTAAGAAACTGCATTGCATCGTTTAATCATACAATTGAACAATGTGAGGAATAGCAGTATTTCTCAAGTTAAAAAGAAATGACACCATTAATTTCTAATGTATTCCATTATTTTCCAGTTACAGAGCAAATTATCTGCAAGAGGGGAACAGGATAATTAAATCACCATATAACCCACTAAAGACAAATCAAAAACAAGTAATCTCCAAATGAATTATAAGAAAATTTCTTTATTCTCTACTAAACAGAAAGAAAAAAAAAGACAAAAAAGAAAAATCCAAAAGAGAGAGAGATTACATTGAAAATGAGATCTTTGTTGTCAGAGATGAGAGCCAATCCTCCTCTGTAATGCAAAGTCCATGTAAAAACAAGAGCTGCTATTATAATTCCCAATACTCTCACTATCATAAAGATTGGAAATTTGATCACTGGAACCGCCATTTTTGTTGCAAGAAGAAGAAGGTGAGACAGACAGAAACAAATGGAAAGATATGTTCTTTTGAGGGCTTTAGAGATGGGTTTTGTCAGAATTTAGTCCCTTTTGGTTTCAATCGAATCAAGGGAGACGAAAGATATTGCTTTGTTGATTCTGTAGAGAATAGATCGGAGAAGGAGGCTTTCAAAATTTTCAACTCCAAAGTTTCAATAAAAATAAAAGGCTACAATACAATAAGCTGATGCCAGGCGAGACAGAGCAAAAAGTCCATGTCGGACAACTTATTAAGTTATACTCTAATAAGGCGCCACGTCGGATTTCCTGTCACTCGCTTCTATTTTTTTTCTCCCTGTTATCAGAACAGCGGAGGTTTTTTTTTTTTTTTCACTTTTCTCTTTCATTCATTTTTAATCTGACAAAAGATTATCTTCTTATACTTTGTTGATCGTGGATACTGGATCTGTCCATAGGTAAGTATATGAAGAACTAAGTCTTGATTGCATTTCTTATAGTAAATTCTCATTTTGATTCAAGTATGGATGATTGATCCTACAGTGACTGAGAAAATTAAGAGCTTTAACAGTTGAAAGTTTAATTTCTGATTAGTATCATCACACAATAACTTTTATCAAAAAGATGGGTACTTTTCTTTTTCTTCCATTTGCCTGTTTACGTTTGTGCCGTCATTTAGTTATCAAACTGATATGTTACTTTTGCGATGGCTTTTTGTGTTTTAAAGATTTAGAGGGTTGTGATGGGAGAGAACATGAGAGGTGCTGTCATGGCCCTTATTTGCAAGTTTTAATCTAATCTAAGGTGTATGTTTCTGCTATGGAAATTTCAACTATTTTCCTCCTTTGCTCTAAATGGCAGTAAACATGAGGTTGGTTTGACTCCGGCTATGATCCAGTATGGAAAATGAGAGCTGCAATCTAGAAGTTTGATCATCCGGAACCGGAAATATGCTGCAAACAGTGTTAGCATGACAAGCATGGGTGACTTAGGAGGGCATCGCTGATCAACTCAACCGCTGGGATCAATCCTTCTATCTCCAGCTCCGTTTCCCAGCAAGTTTCTCTACCAGTATATAATTGATCCCCGTGCTGCCCCCTGCAAATAAAAAATCCCACCATCCGAGATGTTGCAGGAACATTTCCTGCAACTTGCAGCAAATCTTTGACTTCTATTAGCTATTTGACAACATTTCCTATCAACTTCTTAGATCATAGAACATGTATGTTTATATATTGGGCCAATTATTAAGATTGTCTAGGATTATAACTATTCTCTCTTTTGCCATGGATTGTTATGTATAACCGAATGTGCTTTTAGTTTGACACAAGAATATTGATCGTTATGGTTAATGTCCACTGGAAAACAATTCAGCGTGCACTCTATATTCCATATTATTAATGGGACCATTATCAATTTATTACAAAATAAATGAAAAACATACACTAATATTGAAAATGACCTATGATTCAATGCTTGGACAACATTTCTCCAACCCCGTGGCGAAGCACGGGTCGAGATCTAGTATATAATATATATAAAGGGTGTGGATTTCATTGAGTAATACATATATACATACAACTAACTATACTGTAAGGACTCCTACATATTTGTGTGCTCGCCAGTAACTCAAAGCTAAAAAATCTTAAGGAAAGTCATACCGGTTTCCAAACCGTCAGAACTTCTTGAAACATCTCCAGCATCAGTTCTCTGTCTGCGTGCCTGAAGAAGTTATTGATTTCATCTCTAACATCATATATCTTGCCAAAATCAATCAGGTATGTCATGCACCCTTTCTTCAGCCTGTTTAATTGGTAAAGCCAAGACTCCTGCAATCTCTCAAGCACATTCTGCGAGTTGATGTCTTCTAAGAGGCTATCCTCACAGGCATCTTTTAGATCTACAATGTCATATTTATTTGCCGCTCCCAATAGCGCCAGTCGATGCTTCCAAAAGTCCTCTTGCTTTATTGTTCCATACAAGTAACTGAGAAAGGCCATGCAGGATTCCAGTGACATGTCCTCTATATGGATTGTAGAAGACTCCTTTTCCTTAAGGTCGTGATGGAACATGCTCTCAAAAACTGGTGAACTTGCAGATAAAACTGCTTTGTGAGCTTTTAGAGTACCATCAGCAGTATTGATAGTAACATCTGCATGAATACCCTCATGGAGCATACGGGCCAGGCAATGCAGGGTGCTTTGAGCTGACTCCATTGCTCCATCCATAGGCCATATGGAGATGGGTTCACCACCCTGGGATTTAACAAGAAACAGGTAAGGAGAACAAGAAATCAGTCTATGATAAGGGCTCACTTCAGAGAAATCGGGATATAACAAGAGAAAGAAACAAAGTATTTCTAGAAGCATATTTACTTGCTATATATTGCCAAGTTCAAGCTGTCATAAAATTGTAAATAACCATAAGTAAAGTGTAGTACCTCATAAAGAAGCATTAATATTTCCTTATTTAGCTAAAAGATAAACAGAAGGGGGGAAAAGATATGTCAAGAACCCCTATTCTTTTTTCTTTTAGGATTTAGGACCTTCTCTTTGGAGGAGTGATGTAGCTCTTCAAATATAAACTAAGATGCCTTCCCATAAAAGGAAGCGAGAGGGAGAAGAAGTAGAAGACATTTACTGACATAGCTATTCTAACACATCAAAATGATAATCCAAAGGAGCTCACATTTAGAGGGAAGATCTTCACATCCAAGAACTCAACATCAATAATGAAGCGCCCAAGAAATGTAGAATCAACAGACCAAATGAAGTCGTCACATGTTCGCAGTGGTCTCTCAAAAACTGCAGCACCAATTAAATAAATTAGTTTTGATGGTATCTTCTCTTCTCAGAGCTGCTTGACAGACTAATAATATGCATAACATCAAGTTTAGAAAGCAATCAATTCCCACTGTTGTTTAGTTCATGATAATATGCTGAGAAGATCATGGAAAAGTGCAAGAGATCAAAGGAACTAATCCAACATTACTTGTGACAAAGTAAACATTCATATTTACTCCATTACAAAGTAAGTAATATGAATAATGAATTCCTCTTTCTAGACAAAATATGAGCACAACTGAATTCCTATTAGCATATGGGCTCAATTTGAAAAGTTACATTTTTGTACCCGGTAATAAAAGGCGAGTAATATTGCTCCATGTTCTCATTCTCAAACACTACCCATACTTAAGAAGCACAATCTGACTTCAAATAGCATTTCCACTCTAGAAAGTCTATCGCAAAGAACACCAAGAGACAGACTCCTATCCCAAGGCCACAGTTCAATCATATTTTTAAAACTAAAGTGGAGATATTGTGTACAAATCCTAAAAAAACACCTCATCATCTTTCCTTTTATCATTCAATTAGCACCTTGTCCATCAGGCTAACATGCATGCAAAATTGTTTACTCCATCATCAGCTTGCACCTTTCCACCTTAACTTGAATCCATCCACACTTAAATCCCATCAATCATTCACCTAGCTTTCAAATGAGTAAACATTTAAAAGGTATAAAAGTTTGACTTCCTATCAATTTAAACTTTTTCTTTCACATAGTGAAGATATTATAACGATCAAAAACTATAAATAGAACAACAACAAAACAAGCCAAATAAACAAAAAACAGGGGTTTAAAACAGAGGGGGATAGATAAATGCATGCCTGGGGAGATATAAATCCTGCGATTAGCAACAGCATTTGAGACCCGAATGATAAATTTAACGAAAGGAGGCTGCTCCTTAGACACCCGAGATGGCTCAGGAAACAATCGAATATAGAAAACCCGATTCTTCTCTATAGACAAGTGCCTGTTTCATTAAGTCCACTCCCAAAACTTAGTCAAAAATATCAAAGAAACACAATTCCCAGCAACGAAACAATCTGGGTATTAAATTAAAAGGGGAAAAAAATTACCAGTTCCAAAGGCCGACCTTGAAAGGGTCGGATTTTTTGTAAGTACAAGGACCAAAGTTGTCGATCCTCCATTGAGCTAATCTGGAGATGGTTTCCACCTTTGAATCAACCATCTTTAACCCTTTTTTTTTTGTTTACTTTCGAGAGTATAATCAGTAGTAGCGTAGAGGGAGAGAAGACGTTTCTTTGACGCCCTCTCTGTTTTGTTAAAGTTGAATGTTTTCTCTCTCCAGAGAAAAAAACGTTTTTTTTTGGGTACTTACTTCCAAAGATAAAAGTGAGACAGTGAATATAGTCATCCCTTTTCCATTTTTCTTGAAACTTCATCAATTTAAAGTGAGACAGTGAATTAATTAATTAATTGAATTTAAAAAGCTAAATTAGGTCTATTTTTTTCTTCAAATTTTATGTGATTTTCCTATTCATTTTTAATAATTAAATTTATCATCATGTGATTTTCATATTTCATATTATTTTTAATAATTAATTAAAGTATGTTTTTATCATTAAGTTAAACTTGAATATTGATTTCGAAAGAGATTACAAAACACACGAGGAAAGAACCTCATACCAAACATAGTTAGCATTATCACCAAAAGTTTAGATGTGTTATTCTATGTGCAAACACCATTAATTAAAATTACAAGAAGAAAATAATCTAGTCAAATCGAAGAAATTGTTGTATTGCCCATGCTTGAAACTAGTTTTGATTCTTGAAGTCTTCCACATATTCTTGTAAACTTCCAAGAAGACAGTGCGATCCCATTGATATTCATGGGATATTCATCACCTCCTCTGAAAATTGAGTCTTCCTACACAATATGCAAAAATGGAAGCGAGAGCTAGGGGAAAGGCAATGAGAAAGAGTGCTGTTAGAGGTAAGCGGTCATGGTGAAAACCAAAGTAATCTTTTAAGAAGGAAGCAACTGTTTTTGTTTCTCCAAATACCAAAATTTCCTTGTCTATGTCACCATATTGAGAAGTTAGCATTCCATTCAATGCCCATGATGTAGGAGTCAGGTAATAGAGCCAAATCCACCACCCTGGAATTTGCTGCACATACAAAAATTACCATAGTTACTATATAGATTTATATATCTAACATCAGTTTCTTGTTACTTGTATCATATTATCATTCCTGTTTTGGCTTACCGGCTGAGGGATGAAAAATCCAGCAAAAATATGATTGAATGCGTTGCAAAACGAGGATAGAATTAGAGCAACGGTGACGCTTGGTGTCAAAGATATGAGTGACATTCCCAGATAATTGAAGTAGAGCAGTGTCGAGAAAATGACATACAAGTACCAAGAAACCTTGAAAGCAGATCCATAATATCCTATCATTGGGTATGTGATGATCACAAATATAATGCTTTGGAACAATAGATATGGAATCTCTACTGTCACCTGCATGCAAATGATCTCAGCAAATCAAATTTATACAGCTTTTGGTATATATATAAACACTAGAAAATGATAGATTCAGGAAACCTTATTACACAGCTTTGTCAACTTTCAAGAAAAAAGAGGCTACCTGTGCAAGTGCATAAGCCCATGCAGAGTACATTCCTGCAAACCTTTCCCGGTACATAACACTTCTCTCCCTTTCAATATATGGCAAAACCGCTTGGCAGTTATTTATTCCCAAATTTATGGCAGCAGAATACATTGAACCAAGTATGTTAAACAAATTCTGCTGGTTTTCTCTGACATATACAACAAAGAAGTTGAAGTCAGATATAACCAATTGCAAAGCTAAATATCACATCTCATAGAAACAATACTTTTCTGATTGGTGCTAACTATTTCATTCTGCAGTTTGAATGGAAAATGTAATGTTATGACCCCATCAACTGTAAACAACCAATCAAGCTTGTAGTATTAAAGCGCACACATTGAGAGGTAATATGTTTTAAATGTACCTCTTTCAATGAATTTCACTAGAGCTGAATTGATTCTCAAAGAAGAAACAAATAAGTTATATACTCACAGTTTCTGTCCTTGGTTCCAGAAGAGAAATCCATAAAGCAAAGATGCCACTAAAGTATAACTAATACGCATCAAGTTGTATGAACGACTTCTCCAATAGGACAAATTCTGTTTCCATAGGCAAGATTTGAATTGTCCCCAACCATTTCTTGAGAAGCGAGTCGGAAAATGCAGATCTTTGGAACCAGGGGGTGGAGTACTGAAATGTCTCACAAGCTCTCTGTTGCTCCTGCAAATGCAATGCTATGAACCTTTAATGCTCGTAGTTAACTGGATTGCATTAACATTGTATGATGTAATCAGCCATTGGATAAAAGATGGAGGGAGGGGAAAATTCAAGCCCCTTTTATGCATCAATTCTAGTTAAGAAGATTCAAACTATCCAATTTAAGTTGCAGAAAAATAGCATGATTCTGAACTCAAAGATGGTTCATAGAAATATTAATTTCACAATGTCCAACTCTATAAACACTGGAAACAGTAAACTATTGAAATTTAACTCACTTGTATAAAGCAGAGTCCTTGTATATTTGGGCAAAATCTACACCCTTCTCAGCTTCTGCACATGTAGAAGTGACCTCTAACATCCATGTTGCTGGATTGTAATTGCTTTGAAGCTTTGGCACACCAGAGATGCCCTGTCAGTAACAGCTGTTAAGTACCAAAATCTATTCTATCCAATACATAAAAGTAGCATATTACAAACAAATGAGGAATCAAACATATCATAAGTGCGAGTATTTCAAGGACAAACTAACCTCAAAATAATCAATAACCCTACTTGAATGCTGCCCCAGTGGTCCGGAGTAGATTATTTGCCCCCCAGTTTTCAAAAGGATCAACTACAATGCACCAAAAGGGGTGAGGATACCAATTTCTTTTTTATTTAATCTGCAAATTTCCTTTTATATCAAATTGCTTAAAATTGTTTTATTTACCTCATCAAAGGCTTCAAATATATCAATACTTGGCTGGTGAATTGTGCAGACAATTGTTCTCCCTGTATCAGCTATATTCTTTACTGCTCGCATGACGATTGCTGCTGCTCGTGCATCCAAGCCGGTTGTAGGTTCATCCATAAAGAGTACCGAGGGGTTTTTTACAAGTTCTACAGCTATTGTGAGCCGTTTCCGTTGCTCAGTTGACAGGCCACTAACCCCGGGTATTCCAACTAAAGCATCCTTGATTTCATCCAGCTCAATGGTCTCAAGGACTTGATTTACAAATTCCTATCCAGGAACAACATTCTCAGTTTCATTACAAATTATGTAACCAAGTACATTAAAAGTTGCATGGTGAAAAATGATGTCCTCAAACTCTTACAGCTTTAGTTTTTGAATCGATTTGAGGATCGAAACGCAACCAAGCAGAGAACATCACAGATTCTTCTACTGTGATTTGTGGTGAATGTATATCACTTTGCTCACAATAGCCTGAAACCCTAGCAAAAGTTTCTTGAACCTTAAGATAACCTCCAATTCTGATTTCGCCTTCAGTATGTCCCATAGTTTTCCTCCCTGCAAGTACATCGAGCAGAGTTGTTTTTCCAGCTCCACTGACACCCATCAATGCTGTAAGAACACCAGGCCTGAAAACACCAGTAATTTCTGATAGAAGCTGGAGTTTTTTCTGAGCAAATCCCCTTTCTCTCATTTCCTAAGATGAAATGGAATTGCAAGAACTAAGCAGAGTACATGCTAAACTAATGCTCTAAGAATATGCTCAATGAGCCAACTGTGCATATGATAGTGGTTAAATGTATTTACCGAAGGGGTGTCGACATAATATTGCAAATCCTGAAATGCTATTGTTAAGGGCTCAAAAGGTAAGACCATCCTGCCTACTAATCAAGGTTGGTCCAATTAGCGTTTAAGAAATAAATGGAAAAGCAAATTTTAAAATATAAACGTAAAACTGACATAAACAGTAGCAGTTTCACTGCTTTTGGATGAACAAAATAATGTAAACAACAAAAGAGTTCAGAAGCATACGAAACTGAAACATCAAGAGATAAATGAAAAGGAGCAAACCTTTACTCTCTTTTAAATTATGAGCAGGGGAATCCATAGATTTTTCTTTCTTGAGTGAACTACGGCACGAATCTTCTCTTCCTTGTATTTGAGAAAGCTTTTCATGTGAAATAATGGCACAAGAAGAAGTTGGAGCTGAATATGCATTAAAATTAGGTGAACAAGCATGTTATACATCCAGTCATTACCAGGTTGATTACAAGGACAATGACAAGGAAGATGTACTTACACTTCAAGAAACTTAAGGCCAAGGTAAAGCCAATGTTGAAAACTATGGTGAATCCAAATAAGGCACCAAGTGATACCCAGAAATAATATCCATCAAATTTTACCCCACGGCTTTCTAGTAATTCTTGTCCTACTGTAGTGTTTGATGATATCTAAAAAGGTAAGAATCAGAGCAAGCATCAATATGCTTTTACACAATAGATAATGAAAATTTGATATGCTCATGGCAAGGCAAAAACATGAGAGGGTAAAAGGGGTATCTCAAGGTGCAGCAAATGTTCTTTCACAGTTCAGAGTCCATCTGGATAACATAGATTTTGATAAATATTATGCAATAATGAAGCTGGTACTTAAACTATGAGGGGAGAGAAAACAGAATACTCTGTTGAAGGTGATGGGTTAGTTTAGCATTAATGGGGGACAGTTTAGCAAGGGAATACTGACCTTGTTGATGTTTATGATGACAGTAAAAACTATATGGCTAAACTAAGATGCTAATAACAAGAGAAAATTTTCATCAGAAAATTAACCAGAGAAGAAATGTATAATAGTAGTTTGGTAACATTATGGACAACTTTTAATGTCAGTTTCCTGAAAGAATCATTCAATCAGCAACTTGATCCCATGATTGTGCATTACTATGCTAATTTCACGGAAAGGGTAGGAACAATAAGTTGGAATTTGAGAGACTCACCCTTTGCCAGCGAGAAGCCAGAAACTCATTAACAGAAAGGCCAATCTCCCCATATGTCATAGGGGAAACCCAAAAGCCCCATTTCAACCACACTGGCATTGAGGCTGCAGCAAATAACAGTATTTGATGTTATCTTTTGGTTGACACTTCCAAAACTGAAACGGAGAAGAGATGGAACCAGGAAAGTTACGTTGTGTGATAATGAAGCCGCCAAATATAAGGACAAACAATATAGCAAAATTTCCCGCTATCATGGAAGAAAATGCAGTCCTGAAGACTGATGCCACGAACCGAAACATTGATATTGATGCTAAGTGCACGGCAAAAAGAAGAATGAAATGGCGGAAGAACCTAAAGATGAAGCAAATTTTCAATTGTCAACCCAGGAAGAAGATAAATATTGTGATTTCTTAACCATTTGAAATTCCCATTTGAGACTACTGGTTTATATATTTCAAGAGATGAAAAAAATTGCATAATAAATCTGAAAGGGTAACTGTCAAACACATGAGATGCATTGCAATCAAAGAAGAAATCTTTTTGATAGTGACAAACTCACCTCCAAGCTTCGGGACTGTATCCAATGACATAATACGTCAGACTTGTCCAAACAAGAGATTGTAGTACTGAAACAGGAATCTTTACAATACTGGCTGGAATTGCATAAGCCCATGCAGGATAGAAATGTAAATCTTTCTGCTTATAGAAAACTTCAAGTCTCGTAGCAGTCATAGACAGCTCTGGAATTGCATCAACAAGAAGTACAACAAGAGAAAAGAAAAGGGCACCCATGTAGTAGTTCCCATGAAGGACATCAATATGCATCCGAGTCCGCAGATATACAGTCATCGTGATTGATGCAACCATGATAAGCTGAAGAAAGAAACATTTAGATGTGTTACAAAAATTTCAACGCCTTACACATGATAGTTTAATTCTATAACACAAAAACATCCGAAGAAAAAGGGAGGAGTGAAGGGGGAACTATGATATTATAAAAGGATGCAGAAGTCAGAACTATAACCTGACTTGTTTTGAAAACGTAAACAAAAGAATTTCTCTTCATGAGAAGAAGCTCCCTGGACATGCAAGATTTAAACATTGCCCATTTAGAAAGGGAATATTGACTAAAGGACAAGGCAGTCTTGTCGCTATGTGATTTATCATATGGCAATGAAAGGTCCTCCTCCAGCTTCTTCCCAATACTGGATTCTTTGAACTTTCTAATAAACATATCCACTGAAAAATAGCTATACGGCAATTCAGTGTTATGCCAGTACTGTGCTTGATCCTTTTTGGATATAACCTGCAAAATTAACAACCACAAGTAAACATGTAGTTAAATCTAATGAAACTCGGGTCTGTTAAAAGCAAGGACTAGATAGAAACTACATGCACTTACCTCCTGAATGAAGCCTGCAATCCCTTTTCTTTCAGGACACCTGAACCCACAATCCTCAAAAAATTGTAAAATATTATCACGCGGACCATGGTACAGGATTCTCCCCTCAGCCATCAAAATAATGTCATCAAAGAGCTCAAAAGTTTCTGGAGCTGGCTGAAGAAGTGAAACCACTAAAGTTGCATCTGTGATATGCGCTAGCTGCCGAAGACAAGTAACAATCTGAAATGCAGTAGAACTGTCTAGACCATTTGTTATCTCACCCATAAAGAAAGCTTTTGCGGGACCTACAATCATCTCTCCTGCATAATTCAATTTGAAAAATTCATTCATTGTTCAGAAAAACATCACTATGAACTCGTTGCAAATCATGTTTCAGTTAATGCGGTATGTGAAAAACAACTAACTAGAGTCTGCATCATATATCTAGTCAGTTGAACTCAGACTTTTTAACCTACCTGTAGTCAATCTCTTTTTCTGACCTCCAGAGATACCTCTTATCATGGCATTCCCAACATGTATGTCAGCACAAATATCAAGTCCAAGAATCTGAAAAAGACACCAAGACGGTTGAAATGATTTCAGATTCAACATTCTCAATTCATTGAACCCATTTCCGTAAAAGAGATTACCTTTAAAATGTAATCTGTCTGAAGGTTTCCTTTTAGTCCTTTGACAGATATTGACTGCAAAGAAGAATCATATAAATAGGAGAGCCAAAAGAAAAGAAAATACAAATAAATTGTCAAGATACTAACATGTGCAATTTGGGAAAAGCATAACGAATTACATAATTTTTAACAT
The DNA here is from genome assembly GCA_001974805.1 of Corchorus capsularis. NCBI lineage: Eukaryota > Viridiplantae > Streptophyta > Magnoliopsida > Malvales > Malvaceae > Corchorus > Corchorus capsularis. The sequence continues at coordinate 167,126 of AWWV01010325.1, forward strand.
TGATTCATGTACATCAACTTCTATAGCTCAGGTTGGAAACTAAGAATAACAACTGAGGCTTGTAAAGTCACCTTCATGTAAGTATCAGTATCAGGATCTGGTACAATTCCTGCTTCCATCTCCCTCCTACTGACTTCCCTCATAATTTCTTGATAGGCAGAAAAGACAATAATTTTGGATCAATAAGATGCCCATGGTTTAGTATCATTTTAACATCAAAGAGAAATTCTAACCTGCTCTGCTTCCAACACCCTGACAATGGGCAGAAAAATCAAGAGTTTCCCTCACCGTCATCTCCGCAATGTGCAGATCATTTTGGCTTATATAAGCTGAAGTTTTCTGGGGAACAAACTCCTGTAGTCTGTAGCCATTGTAGGAGACTTCCCCAGTGACCTATTTCAAGAAAGAAGATTTAAAAAAAAAAAAAAAGGAATTGTGAAATAATATTTTGGGAAGCTGGGACAAGTGTTTATTGGAATCAAAGTCCAAAGAGGCTGAACTGAAACCCAATCCTAATCATAATGAGCAAGTAACAGTGTACTGAAAAGTTGAAACAAAATTATAGCATGTACAAACCAGCCAAAAAGAAATTATATGAAGTACGAATGTATTAAACCTTGAGAGATTGGTCCCAATTTCCTGACAGAGCTTTTAAAAGTGTTGTCTTCCCACTTCCAGGGGGGCCTAGAAGTAGAGTCATCCTGCAAAATGCAAGAGATGCTAAGCATTTTCTGTTCAGTCATTTGCCGAATTCAACATTCCCTTTCTAATGAACTTACAAAGAAAAGTTATTATGGTTCTAATAAATGTGCTCTTCATGATAGCATCACAAAGACAAAGTAGGTGCTCTATATGAGCAAGAAGCACAAGAACAAATTAGAATAGGAGTGAAAAGAAATGCGTTAACAAGTTATTTAACTAATGATTCTCTTATACCTTCCAGGCTTTATGATGCCACTGGCATTATTAATGATGTTTATCTTGGCTTTATGAGACTTAGCACCTGAGAGCTTCATAACACCCTAGAAAAAAAAAAGAGCTTATAAATCAAGCAGTCTAAACAGCAGGTTTAGGAACATCAGAACATGGTAACCATATAGAATTAGAATGAATAATTCAATCTCTAATCTTCTGTACATTGCTTACAGTTACCATTAGTGCAATATGATGAACTTAGTTTTGTGGCTGGCACAGGTTTTCTTTTCTTTCTTTTTTTTCTTTTCTTTTTTTTTTCTCTAGATAAGATGGTTACTACAGTTTGAACTTTTAACTTGTATGTGTCTTCCCTTTACTTATCCAAATCAAGAGCCCCCTTTGGACTCTGGGCTCTGGCCTTCCTATTAGTTCCAAAAGTCAATCACATTCTCAAGTTATTCATTAAACATGAAATTACTCACAGAGAACATGCGCCGAAAAGATGTCCATAAAGTTGGCAGAGGCTTTCCATGAACAACCTCACACTCAGCTTCCACATGCAAATTCTTGTATCTTACTTCTATGGCGGGCAGTTTTACACCGACTCTGCAAAACCCAGTTTCGAGATATTTAAGCCAATATAAAAATTTATCCGGCCTTTATGAATAGACTTAGATGATCAGTAGTCAGTAGCATATATGATTCAATCCAAATCACTTCCAATTTCCAAGCATAGATTTATAGAATGAAAAAAATTCATAAGAGCATAATCCAAGTGTAAATGTATCTAGATAGTCATAGAGCTAAAATGTATGTATATATATATAAGCAAAGAACTTAAACGAATGCATAAGCAAACGAAGACTCAGATGCATTATTAAAAGAATTCAAAACAGAGCTCAAAGCCTCAAATACTTGTCAATCCTAGCTCTAATTTTCTGCAACAACTGAAGGTTATCATTCTCGATGTGTTTGACGAGTTTGTCAATGAAAAAGTGGCGTTCTAGAGCTCCAAGCTTGGTGACATCAATCACACGGTTTCCTTTGTCATCAACCATCTCTCCAGTAGTAGTACCAACCCTCTGAGCCATGTTTTGATATAATCTAGCCAGTAATAGATAAAAATCTGTAGCACATTTGTGGCAAAGTTGAAGAAGTTGTGTGTGTGTGTGTGTGTGTAAAATGAAGCCTTAAGCTTTGAATTGGTTATAAAATATAATAGATGCACGGTAAAGCATAATGCATAAAAGCTGCTCAAGTAAGGTAATGCATCATTTCCATTGACTCATTGTCTCAGGTGTGCTTCATCCGAGAACTTAGCCGACTTAGTCGGATCTTATGTACCCCAAAAAAGAAAAGTGTAAAAATTTTCTAAAATATACTTTGGAAGCCTAAGCTGCAAACTCATTAATCATATGCTATTATCAGTTACAGGCTTACAGCTACAAAATAAAAGATAAAATAAAAAAACATGTGAGTTTGCATGCGATTACTTTATGGGGAAGCAGCTGCTAAATTGTCCACACATCCAAAATAAAATATGACTTCAAACTATATATACATATGCATATACTTCATATACGGTGACTTTGATGACAAATTCTGTCATAACAAACATATGCTTTTTGTTTGGACTTTGGACTTTGTTCAACCTATATTACTTTAACTTCACTAATCATTTTCTGGGCCCCAATAATGAGAATATAATTGGCTCACCATATGAGATTTGACCCACTAAAGAAGAGTCAACTACTGGAAGATAATTTTTCTTTCTTCTCTATTTCAAGGGGAAAAAAAGAGAGAGACAGAGAGAGAGATTACACTGAAGATGAGATCTTTGCTGTCAGAGATGAAAGTCAATCCTCCTCTGTAATGCAAAGTCCATGCAAAAACAAGAGCTGTTATCATAATTCCCAATACTCTTACTATCATAAAGATCGGAAATTTGATCACTGGAACCGCCATTTTTCTTACAAGAAGAAGACAGAAGAAACAAAGGCAAAGATATGTTTTTTGAGGGTTTTAGAGAGGGGTTTTGTTAGAACAAGAGTAGAGTTAAGTGTCTTTGGGTTTTCAACCGAAACAAGAGCAGAAGAAAGATTCTCCTTTGTTTATTCTGTCAAGAATACATTGGAGAAGCAGGCTTTCATTATTTCATTTTCTTATTAGGCTCCGTTTGGTTCGCTATCTTCTTTTTTTCAGAAAATCCTTTTTCCAATTTCCAGTGTTTGGGAGAAAATATATAGTAGTAAATAATAAAAATGCAATGCAATATAATGCAGGTTAGCACCCAGTCCATGTGAGATCCCCTATCCCATAATCTCTTCCCGTCATGTTAGCTAAAGAATTATGGTAAGTCTCGTCAAAAAAAAAAAAACTGTTGGATTTGGTTAGAACTCGTGGTATTGAAAGGAAAATGAAGAACGACTAGACACGAGGAGAATTTCCTGTCATTTGGAGTCCGACGTAATTTGACTACAAGTCAAATAATCAATATTGTTGCCGAATAGCAAAGGACTTTTACCAAAAAAAGAAAAACGGAACACCAATTTGGAGCAACTTTCATTTGTTTTGCCTGGAGAAAAGAAAATACATTACCTAAAACCACCTTTCAATGAGATAAACAGAAATTCAGTTCCAAAGCAATAAAATTAAAATTGAAAAATTCACATGATACAGAATTATGTTTATTTTCCAAAACAACAATAACACCAGGTTTTAAACAGATCAAATGACCTCACAGTCAACACTATCCATAGGAAAAAGCTTATGTAGCGCACGGTAGCAGTGCAGTGTTAAAGCCCATATCTGTCCTCCAGGGGTTTACTTATTTCTAGGGCTTGATAGTTAAATCCTTAGGCAGCAACCGCTGTAGGAGTACAATCAAAGGCCATTGTTTGAAAGCATATTTAATCAGGTAGGCTACATCCATACATTTCTGGTGATAGTTTGATCTACTACTTTTGCTCAAGTTCAGGTGCTAACTATGTGGTACGATTTGCCATGCCATATCCCCGACCCCTCCCACCATATCCGTAGCCTCCTCTTCCGTGATAAGAACCACGTGCTCGACCACCATAATAAGGTCCACGGCCACCTCTACCACCACGATGCCTTGAGAAATCGCCAAAGGTCTATACAAATATCGTCGAAAGAAATTGTTATCGAGAATTCATGAATTGTGATAAGTCACTAAGTGAGATACTCATGTGAACACTATCATAAGCCTAGAAGCCATATATTCCAAAATTATATGTTTTAATGATTGATGATGCAAATGGAATTTAGTACCTCTGTATCTCTTCTCATTTGCTCTGAAAATCTAGTTCTCCCATTACGAGACCCACCATCAAGAGCATCACAGGACAGGGAATCGAAAAAGTCATCCTTGACATATACAGGCTGCAGAAGGGCAAATAAAAATAAACAAAAAGAATTATGACCAAATTGTGCAAAACTTACTTGGCACCAACTCACACATTGGATGGGAAGACAGAGAGAGCTTACCTTCTCCCCTTTTGAGGACCCAACACCATCTTCATTTTGTAAGTCATCAGCCTCTTCCTGAACTCGGTTACTTTTGCCAAGATGACCCCAAACTTCATCCTTGTTAAATTTCTCATTCATCGCTGTGAAATCAAATTCTTCTGAAAATCTGGTTGCTGAACGTGAAATCTGCAGTACCATATGTTGAAGTTTTAACCAAGCTAAGTCATGACTAAAAGTTATGGCCTTGAATTAATAGATAAAGGTTCACAAAGCACGCTAACAGAATAACGGTCATTTACAGAATTTTGGATAAAAACAAAGAGTTGCATTAATAGTTAATTAGAGTAGATCCTCTATCCCCAAGTGGTTCACGGAGCTTAGATTTTCTCATCATCAACAGTGGCTTGAAGAATTAATTTGATCTATCAATTGTGCAAGGAATTAGCTATGATGTTTACTAGTGGAATCCAAGTGGATTTGGTTGCTAATATCATTTCCTTTTGAGGAAAAAGTAAGTTGAAGCGGTCAAAGACGTTTAACTTGGCTTTTCTAATTAATCTTATAGATTCTCTAATGAGAAGATAAACATATCTATGAATTATAAAAGTTTAAAATACTAGAGAATTCCAATATAATTTCGTAAGAGAAAAAAGATTTCTAAGATCATGACCGGCCAGTTCTCATTATTATACTGCAATTAGAATGAACCTTAAAGTTTGCAAAAATTCTAGTTTGAACTGTTTCTTGTACACTAAGAAAATAAATATTGCTACCATGTGCATCACAAATAACAATCTGGCAGTGCAAAGAAACAGACATACCCCATTTCCTCTTCCTCTTTCACGTCCTCCCCTGTAACTATGATAAGTGTGCATTGGAGCTCCATGAACCTATGATGGTGGTGAAGAACCAACATCAAATGCATCAATAATGGGAAAATTGCATGTCAGCATACATGTAACAATTTCAAGTCAATAACTCAATACATATGTACAAATTAAATAGTGAAACATAACTATTGGGAAGGATGAAGCACTTAGGCAAATGGTCAAATCAGCCAAAATAAAAAGCTAAAGAAATATGGTATTGTATCCTGAATATGTCAACAGGAAACAAAAGATAAGTTGAATGGGCAAGTAAGAATGTCACAGAAAATATTTTTACCTAAGGGAAAACATAGCTAAATTTCTATGAGTAAGAAAATGGACTAGGCAGTTAGTGATTTTGAATTAGAGAGACCAGTACTTTTGACCTGTTCAATCTGTACTGGGAAAATAATATTGGATTGGAAGACTAGTACGCTCAAAATAGAAGCACAACAATTTAATATTTGTGATATTCAGAATCAAGCCAGATGGGGTGTCTTATAAAGGAACTGCATGAGTCTAAAAAAGGAGCAACTCAATAGAATCCACAAACTAAGAACAGAGAGAGAGAGAGGAGGGGGACACTTGGGGAAAATAGACACTGTTCAATGTTCCTTCCTAACCCGCCGAATGGCAAACTAAAAAATGGGGACATTTATTAAAAGGGTCCTAGATTTCCACAACCCTGTCAGTTTGCACTTTGCACAAAAAAAGTAACATAATGAAAGCAATACCTTATGATCAGAGGGTGAAGGTGAAGGCAGTATCGGTTCCTGTCCTTCTATTTTTGGTGGTTGTTGTGGTGCTTGAGCTAATAATGGTGGTGATACTTGTGCTGACACTGGTGGTGCTACTTGCGCTGACACTGGTGGTGCTACTTGCGCTGACACAGGGGGCAGTGTTTGTGCTGCCAATGGAGCTGGAATAGGTGCTGGCGTTGATTCTGGAGACGACACATGAACAACCTCTACATCCTTCTGAGCTGTTTGTGAAGATATAGGCAAAGAGGCTGCAAGAACTCCAGGTTGTAAAAGTTGGCCTGGGGTTACTAAAGCAGGAACCATTCCATCATTCAATCCAGAACTTGTTGTCCCAATGGTGGAGGAAGCAGAATCAGGCATGCCTTTGAATGGCATTATGGGATCATGAACAGTCTTAGCTTTTTCAGAATGAGAAATTACAGCACTTTTATCTAAAGCAGTATTCAATGGAGATGCCAAGGGCAAGCTACTACTTGTAGCTGCAGTTGGAAGAGTTAAAGTAGAAGCCCTATCTGGATTCAAATTAGTTGATGATTCTGCAACTACTGCAGGAGACTGGGTTGGGATCACAGAAGGTTGCAAATTCGGGGCGCCTGTACCAAGAGGAGGCCGCAGAGGAGTATTTTCAGGCAATTGAGAAGCTGGTAAGTTAGAAGCTGCAGTAGGTAATGACACATTCATGGGATGATATTGCATAGGTTGCTGCATCGAGGGTGGCATTGACAAGCCAGGTGGGGGAATGAGCAAAGGTTGCTGCTGCGGAGGTAGACCATTCATGGCCCCATAGTAGCCTTGCCAGTACATCCCACCATTTGTGGTTGGAGCAGGGGATGAACCCCAAGGTCCTAAAGTTGCACCGGGTCGATATAATGGAAGATTGCCTTGTAATGTTGGTCTGGCGAGTCCTACAGATGAAGTTTGAGACCCCGGATCTGGTATAGGTCCAGTACCTGAAGAAGGTACACTTGCAGATGCAATTGCTGCTTGGGGATAGTGTGACTGTAAAAGAAAGTAATTGAAACATATGTCAGAGAATTGAAAAATATAATGTGATCTATATTGTAACTTGAAAAGATAATAAATACTGATTCCATATAACTTGACCATAATACTAATTCCAACATAATAGAACTGGTTTCAAGAGCTATAGATAAGAATTGTTTTCTTTCCTTTACCTGTATAATAGCAGGATCATTGTGTATAGGTGGTGGAGCCTGAGCTGGTGGAGAAGATTTAACCTGTAAGTCCTGTAGAGAAATGCAGAAAAAGGAAAAAAGAACACTTTGAGGCACTTAATACCGATTAAAAAAAAGATTATTTCTTCACTAAAATTAAATGGAATCATGTGGTAATCCAGCAAATGGAATCAATATTTAGTGCAAACCAACCTAAGATGTTGAATTAGATGGAATCAATATTACAACTTTTGCATTATCTGGCTGCTTTTGCCCAAAGTCTGGATAGCACATAAACAACATATGACACCAAAACTGAACTAGAACAAAATCTGTCTAACAAGAGAATGCCACCACTACTACTCTAGAGCAATTTAGCATTTCGTGAAAAGCAGCCTTCTAAAAGCATTATTTGGTTTCAGAGTACAGTTCTTTATCTATGCCCAAACAGATCCTTCTACATCCATATACAAATGCTGGTTTATCAAGAATATGCAATCATTGCCAAAGCCAAATGATCAGGTCGATATAAGAACTATCAATGTGCATTAGTTCTAATAATATCAGGTTTACCTTGATGTCACTTCCACGGAAGAGTATGTACTCATAAATTTTATCACTTGGGGGAACTTGAGGACCATCTTTTTTTCGCCCTTCTGTTCCAAATGACCTTACTGCAATGTAACATACATTATTTAGAACCCAAATATAGTTGCATTTAACACCCAAAAGAACAACAACAGTGGCTAAAACAGGCCTTTCATATCACAATCAATGGAATAACATTTGCCATAAAAAGGACGCCTTTCTCAGTCTGAATGGGAAATAATCGGAAAAAAAATTATCTGCTATTTTCTCCTACACTTCCATCTTTATAGCACTCTTTCTTTTTTGTTTCTCTAATTCAACAGCTTAATTGACTTTCCTTTCTATAGTCTTGGGTATTTAGTCTAGTGAGTTTCTAAACCCATACCAGTTAAACAGTCAACATTAATCTCCCGTATCAAAAACTTCATTCAACCCAACAAAGAACCTTAAAAGAAATTAAAAATTTTGAACGCATCCCAAAATCAACCTCATAATAACATTTCAAGACAAGCTATTTCACCTTGACAAAGAAAACCCACCAAGTAAAATCCACGAACGAGCTCAGATATCAAAAGAAAACCCCAGCAAAAGGAAACCCAGAAAAGAAAATAAGTTTTTGTTTACCGTTTCTCAAACCGATGCTAGATTCTTCAGTGTTGATGTTAAAGAGAACACCTTCATATCTGATTTCAGACTTGGAAGTCAAGCTAATCAAGCTGCCTATGTATGAATCAGGAGACCCAGCAGTTGAAGATCTGGAACTCTCAGTTGAGGCCATGCTGCTGCCCCTTAGTTAGCAACAAAGTTGGCTATTTTCTCTTCTTCTCTATCTCTCTCTCTCTCTCTTTCCAGTCTAAAGTGAAAGTAATATATCAAAGTAAAATCAAAATATATAATGGTGCGTTCTGTTAATAAGTCAAGTCAAGGCCCTTACCGGAGTCGTGATGAGAGCGGTTAGCGACTGGAGATAACGGTGATGTAGATCCTCTATGCGACGATTCACTGGATGAGGAAAGGCTAGGGTTTGAATATTGCTTCTGATTTCCACGATGATAAAGGCTTACTCTTGGTAATTTTTGTAGTTACGTTGAAAAAAATGGGCATTATCGACCAAATGTTTAAATTACATAAGCACAGCAGAAGAGCTGGAAAGTTATTGGCTAAATATTTAAATCGGTCCCTAATGTTTACTAAAAATGCTCAAATGAGGTTTTAACTTTTTAATTTGGTTAATTAAGTCTCTAATGTTCTAAAATCGACTCAAATCAATCTCTGACGTCAAATTTACAGCCTAATAAACTCCAAAACGTTAGAGATTTAAATCGACTCTAGGGATTGATTTGAGTCGATTTTGCAATATTAGAGACTTAATTAACCAAATTAGAAGGTAAGACCCTTATTTGAGTATTTTCACAAATATCAGAGACCAATTTGAACAATTAACCAAATTTATTATATGTGAACTTGACACAAATAAATTTTGCCAGTAAAATTGTAAAAGTTCAAGGATAGTATCATCAACGACTTAATTTGACAAACCACGTACACACACATCAAAAGAAACTGATCTATATATTATATGTATAAATAATATTGATCACACTCTATATCCAAATATCCAAAGTCCAAATCTAACCAAATATGGCATCCATACTAAAGTATATTGAATTTGAATACACTCTCTCGACTCTTCTTCCTTTTTGCATAAATTAGGGACATAAGTTTAAACAAGTAGCAACAGATAATTTGCAATTTGCCAGCATCTTGGAATAAAAGTGCCTAAACTACTCAAACGATAACTGGCCTTTCATCCCTTCATTTTGGCCTCTATTTATAGAATGCCAAATAAGTTCATGGCACTCACCTTTTGTGAAAATCATAAACCTTAACGATGCCTTCGGAATTACTTTATTCGTGGTCCGGTTTCGCTCATTAGGAATGAAATTAGTTTGGTACAATCCAAATACCAACAATAAATTGGGTTGATTATGGTGTAATTAATTTTCCTTTTCTTTGTTTTTTTTTGGGGTTTGCCAACAAAATGCCAAAGGGGGTTGCTAAATACCGTCCCATTTTTTACACTTTTACCCTTTACCATTTGCACTTTTTACACTGAGCCTCCCCACTAGGACGGCTCAGCCACGGCGGAGCCTCCCCACCGGGGCGGGCTGCCCTGGCTAAGCCGCCCCAATGGGGCGGCCTTTTCATGGTGAAACCGTCCTCTTGGGACGGCATGGGTCATCAGTCCTAAATTTCGTCAAAAATTGCATTTTTCTGAAATCATCATCAAAATACGGCACGTTATCGTTCATTTTTCTTAAATCGTCATTAAAATACAACACGTTAACGCTATTCTACGTTCGTGATAGTTTCAATATTAGAAAATGAAGTAAAGGGCAAAAGCGTAAAAAAACATTAAAAATAGGACGATGAATAACAAAAATGGGGCGGTATTTAACAATCCAGAATGCCAAAAGCACAATTTTGATCAAAACTACTTCATAAAATGTGTAGTTATTTCAATTTCACTTAGCACGTTTTGTGCTAATTTGATATTGAAATATGGCCCATTCATGTTGTTCTTGGGTCAAGCCCACATTGAATGGCCCAAATTCAACACTAACTTTTTTCTATTCAATTTTTTTGGGTATGAATCCTTGACATCAGTCACGTTAAATCCAATTAATTCAAGGTTAAGTCATGTTGACCTTACGATCAGGAAATACAGACAAGCTTCAAATCCTGGACAGTCAGGATCAAGTCTATCTCTATTGACTCATCCCTGTATAGTTAACCCTTACCCCTTTTTTTAGCTACACTTTGATGTATCATGAAACTATAGTTATCTCTATCTCAAAAAAGAAGAAAAGAAAAGAAAAAGAAACTATAGTTATCTCAACTAAACCAACTCTTGTATAAATACCATTTACATACAGAAATACATACGATCAGTTTTACCACTCAATTGCTTTCCTCAAACTTCTTTTCTCTATTACTCTATAGGCAAGGCAAGACTCGAATCTCAAAGCTCAAACAAAGGACATCAAACTTCTTCCCGTGGATGCAATAAGAGTTGGGTCAGCCCATTCCTTGGAATATTGATGGATAAAAATACACATTTTGGCAATGGGGTGTTGCACTTGCACACACAGGCCACAGCTTATAGTGTCTGGTTGTTATTTGTTAACTAGTTTCAATAAGGGTTGAACTTACATTTAAGGCATTCATGAAAAGTGAGCTGTCAGATCAGATTTAACCATTTAATGGCTCATATTTAGTGGGAGAGCTAAGAGCTATAATGTCAGAACAAAGCGTTTTAATTTAATTTAACAATCAATGTGGGCGAGGGCAAGCAAAATTTCAAAAAGCCTTTCCAACATTGATTCTCAGACACCTAAAGTAAAAAGTGTAATAATCTTTGTTTTCTCAGTTGACAAATTATTACAAGAACACGAGCGAGTTAACTCACGAGAAAGAAAAAGAAAAAAACAGATCATTGTGGATAAGAAAGGCAAAAATTTATCACGTGAAAATCACAGACAACAACTGAGAATGAGCCCAACTATATGCATTTGCCATGCTGTCTTTTTCTTCCAACTTTTTTCTTTTCTTTCTTAAAAAAGAAAAAAAAAGGGAAAAAAAGGGGCATGATTTCTGTTTTCTCCAATAACGAACAAACAATCAATCCGAGAACTGTCCGAAAATATTTATTAGTAGTATTTCATTTTGAACAACAATTTCTTTTCTTCTAAAAATATGATTATATCGCAAAGAAATGGATATTTAAAATTTTAAATAAATATACTGATTTGATATAAAATGAAAAAAGAAAAATGCAAAAGCAAAATGAGTTGACTCAGTGAGCAAGGCCAACGAGGGATTTGGATTTTCATTTTCCTTGTCTAAGATAATGCGCAACCATGACGTGAAAAACCGAGCCGCGACTTGTCCCTATCGAACTCGAACAAAAACCCTTGTTGCATCAGGTTCCCTATCACCGAAAACCCCATTTCCCGTCCAGCCGGTTGGATCGCCAAGCACATTATGTCTTCCTCCGTGTCGATGAAATAGTTCCTCGGCGGCGGCTCAAACACTGATCCACCACCCAGTTCGAAACTCAGCCTTGGTAGCTTCGGCCGTGGCGTCCCTGTCACGTTGAAACAAAAGTCGAAACCCGGAGTTGACTCGGCCGGACTCGGCAGCCTCACTCTTCGTTTAATAGCTGTTAAAATCTTAACATAGGCTGGCTCAGGTAAAAACGTTAAAGTGGTGCCAGAGTCCATAACAGTGCCGCCATTGCCAAGCTCATCAAGGGACCAAACGGAAGGATCAATCCGTAACTTGGCTTTATTAACTTTGACACTCTTGATCCCAATGTAGTAAAATGTGGGAGATAAAGGGTTGGCAAGCAATGGGGTGAAGCTCATCTTGCTACTTTTGGAAATGGCGCTTTGTTCGTCTCCGTCTCCGCCGCCGTCGCCGATGATGAGATAGCTCGTTGGCGGTGGCGATAAGGTGTAATCCATGAGACAATAAGAGAACTTGTTGCCGAAACGGCGGCCGAGTTGAGAGGCAAAGGAAATAGGGCCACGGCCTAAGCCCATGACCCCATGAGCACCATTGAAGCTTGAACCGGATACGCTTGGACCCGTGATCCGAAACCCGCACCCGAAAGAGAGCTTTTCAACCTTGGCCTCCTTCCCGGAGCTAGTTTTCAATGTAGTTGTGTCTTTGGAGAAGAAGCCACTAGTTGCGGAGCCATCGGAGTAGAGATACTGGTAGCGACACGGGCTGTGGAGCCGGGTTCGGTTACAGGGATTAGGGTCGGGTTGGGGAACGAGACTACACATTGTGTCATAGCAGTGGTAGGGGGCGAAGGAAGAAGAGTGGCGAGCTAAGAATGTGGAGCCTGGAGCGTGAAATGAGGAGCAGTTGCCGCGACAAGCGGAGCAACTTACCCAGAGGAGATCACTGCCGGTATCAGCGACGAGAAGTAGAGTTTGTGGAGGGGAGCCTAGGCGGAGCTCCACGAAGTACTGGCCGGACCCTGACGGAGCACCGGAAACGACGGGTGACTTAATAATACCCTTTTGACTTTGGTGGTGGTGGTGGCGGTGGCGGAGATGAGAGAGGCGGTAAACGTCGAGGAGAATGGTTTGGGTAGGGGATGGACGTGGGGTTTTATGGAGTAATGGGAGCTTAAGGTACTCGTTGGCGGCAGTGGCGGCTGCTTGGGCGGTGGAGAGAAGCAGAAAGAAGAGGAATAGAGGGACCATTTTCAGGGGCATTTTGAGAGATCAGTTGGACAAGTTGTTTGGCATTCAGAATGAAAATAGCTTTTGAGTTTCAAAAATTAGCTAGCTTTTGAATGCCATACAGAAACAGTAAACAGCCTTCATTAAACGCAACCATACTTTTGACAGTGATTAATAATCAATCAGCTGCATCTAAGGCCCCTGCCTGCTCCAGTTGCCCCTCATGCTTTCAACTTTTAATACGAAAAAGACAAAATAAATGAACCTTAAATCCTTAATCTAATTATTAAGAAAATATATATACATCTATTGTCTTTCATTAATTATAATCATTATTCTTAAAGTAACTGAGAAAGATGTTTTAGATTTAAAAAATACTAGTATAATTTATTTTTTCATAAAAATATAAATAATTTTTCTATGATAAAAACATGCACCCATTTACTTTTTTTTTTTGACCAACACCCATTAGTCGAATCATATTTTATATGCTACAAAATGAGTTGAAGGATTTGGTAGAGGTTTATTGGTGTCATTGAATTTGTATGAAATTTTTGAAATCAATTCTGACATTATTCTTATAATAATGAAAAACAAAATTCTGGGGATGGTGCCAGATTGTGCACGTGAAGTGTTGGCTAAAAATAATAAGTCTTCTAGACCACTCGTGGGGTGGGAACTTCTTGGAAAGCAAGATTATTTTGTTCATTAGGTAAATTAATTATTACTTCTCATTCATAAAATCTATATTAATCTATGTAGGCATATTAAGTTATTTTTTTATAAGAATAATTAAATTGGAATCTAATTAACTTGAAATCAAATCAGGTCAAATTTTAAACAAAAAAATAAATCATTATTTTCATCATTCAAAAGACTCGATTTCAAGATCTTATTTAAATTTATATCAAATTTCGTTCACTCAATTCAACAAATTGATATAAGCATAATTAGGTTATATATATAAAGCTATAGTTATATTTTAGATAATTTTTGTGAATCTAATTGATGACATGGGTCTTATCTTAGTACAAGGAAAATGTCAAGTTGTTTGTTTTGATGTTTGCTTAATGAGATCATTAGTTTTATGACTAACTTTATTATGACCCTTGTCTTTGTTTTGGTTTTGAATTTTATTTTTTTTTCCCTCATTGCGTTGCATTGCATGTCAGCATGTGCAAGTGCAACTTGCATGGTTCGGCGTAATTAGGGCTGCTGTCTTTATTTGTTAACAGTAAAAATAAAGAATTTAAATTTAGAAGATTTATGTGATTTTGTTTCAAAGAGTTTTATAGGATTCTTTTTACTTTTAGCAGGTTTTTATAGGATTCTAATTATCCAATGATGTGTGAGGCCATTCTGCAAGGCCAATAAGTGTCTGCCACGTATCTTCTCCAGCTGGCCTTGTTTGCAATCGTACAAGGTTGTTTGACTCGTTGACTACAGTTTCATGAGGGCCATGGCCCATGATCCGTTGCTACTAGTAGTATTACCTTAAACAGTTAACTCAGCTTGTGTCTTTGTGATAGCCTAGGAAGGATTAAGCCCCTGTTTGACATTTGATAAAAGACAGTTATAACTTTTGTCAACATGTATAATTTACATTTTCCTTTAATCTTTTTTTTATTACAATCGGTAATTTATTACGTAGCTAGTTATTGGTTATAAATTTATATAATAATTAAAAGAAAATTATACTAGCTAGTACTAGTAGTAATTTACGATTCTTGATATATGACTCACGACTATATATATGGATATGTTTTAATGGTGAGCTTTTGGGCATAGTAGGGATGAGCAACGGTCGGTTTGGTTCGGTTTTGAATTTATGATTTTGAATTTATGGTTCCCAGAATTGATTACAAATTGACGACTAATTTTTGAAATCGTCAACCGACCATATAACTGTTTAAATCGACTATATGATTTAGGCGATTATATGGTTTATGCGGTTTAGACCGTTTAATAATCATATATATCTAATATTATTTTATATATATAATATATAGTATTTAATTATAAATCTTACTAAACAGTCGATTCGGGTTAGTTACGATTTTGAAAACCCCAAACCCGTGCACCGACCGTTTAGCACTTAATCCTTTGCTGATTCAAACTATCTAAACTGCGATTCGACTTAACCGCAAAAGACCGAAAAAGAGTGGAGGGAACAAAGTTTGTTTAATTAATTTATGAAAGAGAAAAGAAAGAAAGGGAAATAGCATGTCAAGCCGAGAACTTACTATAAGTTTCTTAGATAGTGAAGTATGGTGTATGTTTTCACCTTATGTCCAGCTTGAAAACGTGTGATAAGCGCTCAGCAACAAGTAAAGTAATCAGATTCAACAATCGAAGGCTCATGAAACAGGTTTTTTGGACTGAGATTAGCATTTCTCAGTCTTTCATGTTTTCTAAGGTCAGAATGCAACTTGTTAGGAACTGGAACCAGGCTCCATTGGAGAGATTTGTTGGAAGGCCAGATTTATGACTTATGGTGATGTAAATATTTATGTCTTTAAGCTGACTATTAATAAGGGCCGTTGAAAAGGTAAGTTACCATTTTATTTTTATAGGAACCAGGCTGTTCAAGGCTTGAGAGATGCAATTTGGGCTCCCCATAGTGTATGTAGGATCCATTTCAAGTTTTCAGTTAAGGCCTAAGGGCCCCATTTCAATATTTGCCTTCGCTATGTATCCATTTCAATACATGGACGACTTAGCTTCAGAATTTACATTTGGTTTATGAGTACTTCTACTCTCCAAACTCTTAAAATAAGGACATTTTGTCCCCTAACTCTCTATTTTGCGACAAAATATCTCCTAATAACTTATGTTAACGGAGAGGTGATATGTCTCAAATTTTAAGAGTTCTCAGAAAATATATTATCTCAACTCTAGAAACTAAAATTAGAATTTTGAGAGCAGAACATCCTTATTTTAAGAATTCAATGACGGGAAAAGGCTAATAAACCATTTACAGAAAAGGCTAATAAGCCATTTACATTACTCCTTTTTCTTTTTCCTTCCAATCTTCATAAGTAGTAGCATTTAAAATTCACCTACTCATTTGGCAAGGCCAAACTTGATATTGATTGAAATAGTATTACAAATAGCATTAATGGTCCCAAAAGTCAGAATTTTTTTTTTATTTTCGAATGAAAATAATATATAAATTTAAAAACAGCTTACCCTCTCTGGACTTGCAAATGTTGGATTATGCTACACCCTCCTCTATCAAGGTCTTGAATGGAGTATCTCCTTCATGCACTACCATTAATTAATTGGGTGGCTGGATTTTCAAGGGCATAAATTAAAAACAACTGCAAACGATCCAACTGGACTGGACTTTCTAGTAGGAGGGTGGCTTGGAGAGCATATACAGGAGATTATAGAAGAGACTTTCTGGTGGAGGGTTGAAAGAAGAGCAGGGATTTCAGCTTCTGGATTCCATATGCTGACACCATAGAAAAAGGCCTACTTGTTTTTGGTAAGAATTCTGAAAACTGAATCACTCCACATCTGTCCTGTTAGGCTCGTTTTAACTCTTTATTATAATTTTATTTTTTGTGTGAAAATTTAAAACAGGTCTTAATAATAAAGAAAAGTGGGGGAAAGATTAGCTGGATTTGTTAATCTTTTGCATTTTTTTTTAATAAAGAAGTTTAGGAATAGGGGTGGTTATTTCATTTCTAATTTCAGGTAAATCGCTGATTCAATTTAAAATTTATGGACCCATTTTAGCATTTTTGCAATATGAAATATACTCCGATGGATATCTTAACTTGTTTCCCATAGGCCAATGAGGTATAATACAAAATCCAATCAAGTCAAATAGATATCAAAATCTGGTCTGCTTCATACATAGATTATAAGTCCAAATTTTATAATAGTAATAATAAAAATAAATGAAACAAGACAACATAGAAGAACTGGAAAGCTTTATTTCCTAGTAAAGTGCCAACAAAGCCATTGGATTAATATATTCAATCATATTGTTGATCCGGTCCTAATGTCATCAATCTTGTCAATCTCTATAGGTACATTGTATAGTCATAATCTTGACCCCACTTAACAAATTAAGAAAAATTAATGGCTTGCCTAAGCCTTGCATGTTTTCTTCTACTAGTGTTGTCAATGTTGATGCAGTGATGCTAATACAAATTTCCACCATTTGGGAAATTTGATTGATGATTACAGGTTTCTGAAACAAAATTTTTCTAACTTCATATTGAAGCATTCGTATAGGAAGACTAATCAAGCTGCGGATCAAATGAATAACTTTACAAGAGGGATGGTTATTTTGAACAATGAATATTTTCATATTTTCTCTGCTGTGCCAAACTTTCTTTATGACTCTGTTGTTGTGGATTGTATGAGAATTTCTTTCCCAAAACTTATTTTAAGTTAATATCTATCTTCGACTTCTCAAAAAAAAAAAAAACACGAGAAAGTTTAGGAAGGAAGTGACATGACTCGCATGGCTTGTCTTTGCTACTCAACAGTCATCGCATGCTAAAGAATTATGCCCAAACTGATCATGGGGTAAAGATAAACCAGTTAAGATTCTGACATTGACAACCTCTCGTCTCTACCTCCAAGCTAGACATACACGATTAATTATCAATGGTTCAGCTAGCGAGTGTGGGCAAACCCCCATAATTTCATTCTTCATTGGCCATGAATCAAATTATAGTCACTTAAACTAAAAGTCTATAGGTACCCCCCCAAAAAAAAGCCCAACACTCTACTACCAAACTACATACATGTACGATGGCCTAATTATAAAATGTTGCTCATAGCCATTAAGATCTTCTACATATTAGCAAATTAGCAAATGATCAAGCCACAATCACAGAAGCTTCATACTTTGCACAAATGAGTGAAATTACTATTATTGAACTTTTTTAAACTAGCAAAAATCAAGCATTTTACGACCCAAGAAAGTAAGATTAGGAGAAGTTATCTTATTTTCAAGATTAGAACAAGTTATGCATCTAATTTTAAACCTTTTATGCAAGGATTTTTAAAGAAAATGTAAATCCCTAAAGTTTTGTTAACAAATCGTGACATTATCCATTCAGCTGCCATAAAAGACCATTAAAAGAAAGAATCAAAAGGTAGTAGTTGCCGGCCCCGCAAGTGCCCAAATCCTCCTTGGCTTTGGTCTTTGGTTCCTTGCTCTATCACCTTAGTTTAGCCATCGCAATTCACAACACAACGTACTACTAGTACTAGTCACACTTTGTGGGACCTCCTACACTCAATTTCATGTGCGTCCCCTACATCCTCTACGTGTCATCCACCTATTTGTCCCCCAAACTCCATAGCCACCGGCACACCCAACATGCCAACATTCTCTTCTTCCATTTTCTTTTTCAAATTCGGCCAAAATTTTTTTTTTCAAATACTCCATTTTTCTTGGTCTTCCATTAACGGTTTGTGTAATACTCTTTTTTTTTTTACTGCAATTAATAAATGATTACTCAATAAAATGTTACTACTAGCATCCATTTAAATTCATAAATTGTATAAATACCACTCTCTTGTTCCGAAATATAAGTCCTTTTTTTGAGACATAAAAGAGACTTATATTTAGGGACATGGGAGTGGTAAATTTTTTTTCAATAGACATTTCTTATTGTACTTTTATTATTATAATTAATTTAATATATAGTATTTTAATTATTCTTTTGTATAACTTGACAAAGATACTCATACAACACAAATTTTAGTTTTAAACATACCTAGATGTAGATAATAAAATGTCACAATTCAAAATTGGCTTTACTAAATTATAATCAAAGACTTCTCCTTCTTAATTTAGTGGTTGAAAGGTTGAGAAAATCATCCAAAGGTATTTGAGACTTACTATTTCTCTTCATAAATAACAAAAATTATAATTGAAAATACATATTATTTCGATAAAATTTATCAACCAAGTTAATAACCTATTGTGTTCTTGAATTTTATGTTACTTATTATAGTTTCATTAGATTAAAAAGTATATACAATGATGACCATTCATTAAGTCATTAACCCATAATATTGTTGAAACATTCAATTTCCAAATCCAAAACAAAAAATTCTATCCTCGTTTATGTTACCTTTTGCAGTATTTATTATTTTTACTTTTTATTATTATCGCTAATTAATTAATTAAAAAAGACAAAGGAAGAGAGTGTATAATGATGGCCATGAATCCACATGGGGACAAAAGAGATGCTTATCTTCAAGCCCACACACACTTAACAGCTCTTCAACACCGTGGCATTTCCATACAAAGTATATTCTATATTCTCATTATTACCAAAAATTAAATACAGACAATTCCATTTCTCCAAATTACCCTTGCTTCATCCACTTATTTACTCCCTACCCAAGCCTAAACCGTCACTTACCTACCATGGGTAATTCCGTCCTCACAAGAAAATACACGCAGACATGCACGTTGAAAGCATCGCTGAATCCCTAAAATACCCTAGGAAAAACATTAAAAATAAGGGTAATATTGGAATTCAGCAAGTACAAAGATAGCGGGCCCATCAATAAAAAAAAAGGAAGGAACGTGAGTGATCCGCGCTAAGAAAAGGTGGGCTGAAAGTAGAGAGAGAAAAATAAAAGTTCTCTGTTTCGAGACGTTACCGGATTTCAAACTACACTCTTCGCCGGAATTTAGGATTCCATTTCAAGTCCGGCGCTAGGTTTCTTATTTTCTGTCTTTTTTCAAATTCTTGAACTGAGAGAAGCAAGTACCAAGAAACAGGGGGAAAACAAAATTAGGGCTTTTTCATTTCCATAAAATTTGGGAATTGTGGAATTAGGGGTTCTTTTCTGTTTTTTGTTGGTTATGTAGTTGAATTTAAGACCTTTTAAGGTGCATATTGGGGAATTGGCAAGATGTTTACGCCGCAGAAGAAAGTGTGGTCGAATTGGTCGCTGACGCCCGGGAAGAAAGTCGACGGGTCGGGTTCGGATCCGGACTCCAACGGGGTTGCTTTAGGGAAAGGCAAAGGAGCGGCTTTTGCAGAGCCGGTTACTCCTAATGGAAACGGTCTTCGGTTGGAGGACCACGAAGGGGTGCCCGAGAAAGTTGTTAGACTCGAAGCTGAGGTTATTCTTGAAATGTTCTTCTCTTCTTTTTCAATTTGTCTTTTATTGGATACTTTGATTTATTTATATTGTTGTAAATTTTTATTTTTTATCTTATTTTGTAGGTTTTTTGGCCAAATATTATTTTGTAGGTTTAGGTGAGAAATTGGTATTACTAAGAATTTTAAGATTAAATTACTTGTTTGAACTTTAAATCAGCGGTTTAGTGAATTTGAGTAAAGTTTAACACTTAAATATGGCATCCTTAGTTAATTTTATATGGCTGGTTGTAGACGTGGAACTAAAATTTACTTGCACAAAGAGGATTTTATGTCCTGTGAGTTTGTCTTTGTTTTATGGTCTGTAAAGTTCTTAAAGTTAAAGCTCATGTTAGTGAATTGGGTATTTATTTGTAATGAGTTTTTAACCTTTGTTTCTGATAAGCACCATGATATGGAACTATGATATAGTAGTTGGTGTGCTGAATTTTGGGGTAGCATTAATAGCTAGGTCGGTTGGTTGCTCAGGCTAGGCCAAGGCGTGCCGTGTCAATTCAGGAATACTAGGGTTGGCTTTGTTTTTGGTCTTGGCAATTGATTTCATCTTTTTGAATACAAACGATCGAAAAGGGCAGGAATGAATAACTTAAACTGATCCTCAGGTAGCTAGGCTGGGTGGTCCCAAAGATTAGGGCAATATATGCTGTATCTGAGAACAGTAGAGGAAGTAAATCACAGAAGTTGTTGGACTAGTTTATATAAGTTGTAAAAGGGTAGAATATTAATGCTATATGGCTTTATTTTTGGTATTAGCATTTTCTTTAGATCTTATTGAATATGGATTAAAGATCTGAATGAACTACTTAAACTTGTCTCTTCTATTGCATCCTACTAAACAAGTGGCATACCTAATAGCTATAGCTGTCAGTACCCTCTATTTGCTGTATATAGGAAGTGCCCATTTTGTCACCTTTTTTTCTTTTTAGAAATTGTCCACGCGTGAAAATATAATATGTTAAAAATATGGTTCATGGTTTGGTTGATTTAAATGTGGGAGCCCAGTGTTTTGTGGGTATCAACCTTTTTATATTTCCACTGATGCTTGGTTTTCAAGATATTTGAGACTGGAGATTGTTCAATGAACATATATAGTAAATAAGAGAAATTATGAGGAAAAGGAAGAGGAAGTAATTTTAGCAAAATTCTGCTATAGGTTGCATGTTTTTGACTGAAGACAGCAGGGATATGAATAAATCTAAAAGACAGGCCAAGATAACTTAATTTGGATTATATAGGTGCCTAGGCAGCTTTCTTTTTCTTTTTTCTTTTTTCTTTTTTTTTTTTCGCTGGACAATTGTGAAATATTATGTGTTTTACATTTTAGCTTTATGATCTGATAATTCATTGTGTTGATGTGTTTGAAAGCTGTCTGCTAATTTAAGTGTTTATCTTAGGTCATGGTTGTATGGTTGGTTAGCTGCACTATCTCATTTAAAATATCTGTGTTTTTTTCCCAGCTTTTTGAATACCAGTACAATATGGGGCTTCTCTTGATTGAAAAAAAGGAGTGGACTTCTAAGTTTGAGGAACTCAGTAAAGCACTGATAGAAGCAAAGGATGCTCTCAAACGAGAACAAGCAGCACATTTAATTGCAATGAATGATGTTGAGAAGCGTGAAGAGAATCTGAGCAAGGCCCTTGGTATTGAGAAGCAGTGTGTGCTTGATGTAAGGGTCTTCTATCCTTTTTCAATCTTTGCCCTTCAATGATGAAAGATTTTGATTGTTCTTTTTGGTGCCTTTTTTCAGTTTACTGTAACAAGTAAATTTTGGTTTTTGCTTTATTATTGTCTTGTTATATTAAAAAGTAGAGGCAGAGTTGTTTTGGCTTCTTTGTTAATCTGAGTATGATTTAGAATAAATTAAAGAAAATTTATGTAATCCTGTACCTTTGGGAATTAAAAGCTTGTGTACATATTGATTTCTTTTCATGTTATTATATTATGGGATGATAAATTTTAATGGTTAGTTAATATTTCTTTGCTACAGCTGGAGAAAGCTTTACGAGACATGCGTTCAGAAACTGCAGAAATCAAGTTTACTGCAGATTCAAAACTTTCTGAAGCAAATGCTTTGATTGCTAGTGTTG
The DNA here is from genome assembly GCA_001974805.1 of Corchorus capsularis. NCBI lineage: Eukaryota > Viridiplantae > Streptophyta > Magnoliopsida > Malvales > Malvaceae > Corchorus > Corchorus capsularis. Next base: position 189,411 of record AWWV01010325.1, read on the forward strand.
AAGAAAAATCTTTGGAGGTTGAGGCAAAATTGCGTGCAGCTGATGCCAAGCTTGCTGAGGTGAGTAGAAAGAATTCAGAGATTGAAAGGAAGTCACAGGAGGTGGAATCTCGTGAAAATGCACTTCGAAGGGAACGGCTTTCTTTTCTTTCAGAGTATGTTTCTGATCTTTCTTTTTTATTTCTCTTTTCTCCTTTCAGGGTTTTTTTTTTTTTTTTTTTTTTT